>SJYX01009788.1:53151-104778 GCA_006410675.1 Oreotragus oreotragus
AAAAGCTATAAGAGAACAAAAAACTTTTTTTAGAAAATTGAGTAAATCTATTTTTAAAATGATAAATTCATTATATTTATATGTCAGTTATAAATGATCATTTATGATCCTGTAATGTTCTGTACAAAACTGTGGTAAATTTTGTGCAGAGAAAAGAAGCTCCATAGGTAGATGATTAACTGTTAGTCATTTTCTTTGAATGAGAACATAATGAACCTTTTTGGCTTCTATTATCATGCTGACACAATCAAATAAACTTACAGAAGAAAAATGTTTGTAGAAACAGAGAAAATAGGGCTAACTCTTCTGCCTATACTTTTTTTTTCTTTTAATGACTGGATTCAATGCAGTTTCAAAACGCTGATACCTAATCCATCTATTGTGCTATAAAGCAGCTTTCTGGCATGGACTGGAACGTGTGGCAAAGCCAGACATTGTTAGGTTTCCATGGAATTCTTGAAGGGATACTAGGTACCTAATTGTGCCCACTCTGTAACAGTAAGATTGGCTTCCTGAAGTTCAGATATCCACACATGTTGGTACACATATATTATAGAGATTCTTTATTCTGAGAACTTAAAAACATAGGAATTAGATTTGTGTCTATGACAAAAAAAACATATTTAGTTTCTTTTAGATAAAGATATACAACTAATATAATATGGGTTATGATTTAAAATTTCTCCTTGTTAAGGAACAATAGTTACCCTTGCTCTGTGTTGCTAAGACCTATTTTCTTCTGGGTGTCCCTCAAGTCGGTGTTGGAGTGTCTGTTTCTTGTTTCAAGGACCTTATTGTTGGTTGTCTATATGTATGATTAACCTATGTTGATCCTAAATAATTTAATATGGCTTTAAAATATTGCCACATTAAAACAACTAAAGCTAAGTGAGAAAATTAGAGTAAAAAGCCAATAATGTAATAAAAATATGTGAAGCCAAGAGTAAAGTTTAACACCAATCTTAGCAGCCAAGAGAAGTTCAGATCAGTTATGTGATTCTCAGTGTATATTAAAGTGCTTAGGGACACAGTTATTCTTGGCACTGAGAGAAATGTGCTCCTTTTTATCTTCATAAAGGACACGTTGTGTAAGGCATTGACTCACTTAAAGGTTTAAAATCTAACAAAACTGCCCAATAGTTCATAAAAATNTGAATGAGAACATAATGAACCTTTTTGGCTTCTATTATCATGCTGACACAATCAAATAAACTTACAGAAGAAAAATGTTTGTAGAAACAGAGAAAATAGGGCTAACTCTTCTGCCTATACTTTTTTTTTCTTTTAATGACTGGATTCAATGCAGTTTCAAAACGCTGATACCTAATCCATCTATTGTGCTATAAAGCAGCTTTCTGGCATGGACTGGAACGTGTGGCAAAGCCAGACATTGTTAGGTTTCCATGGAATTCTTGAAGGGATACTAGGTACCTAATTGTGCCCACTCTGTAACAGTAAGATTGGCTTCCTGAAGTTCAGATATCCACACATGTTGGTACACATATATTATAGAGATTCTTTATTCTGAGAACTTAAAAACATAGGAATTAGATTTGTGTCTATGACAAAAAAAACATATTTAGTTTCTTTTAGATAAAGATATACAACTAATATAATATGGGTTATGATTTAAAATTTCTCCTTGTTAAGGAACAATAGTTACCCTTGCTCTGTGTTGCTAAGACCTATTTTCTTCTGGGTGTCCCTCAAGTCGGTGTTGGAGTGTCTGTTTCTTGTTTCAAGGACCTTATTGTTGGTTGTCTATATGTATGATTAACCTATATTGATCCTAAATAATTTAATATGGCTTTAAAATATTGCCACATTAAAACAACTAAAGCTAAGTGAGAAAATTAGAGTAAAAAGCCAATAATGTAATAAAAATATGTGAAGCCAAGAGTAAAGTTTAACACCAATCTTAGCAGCCAAGAGAAGTTCAGATCAGTTATGTGATTCTCAGTGTATATTAAAGTGCTTAGGGACACAGTTATTCTTGGCACTGAGAGAAATGTGCTCCTTTTTATCTTCATAAAGGACACGTTGTGTAAGGCATTGACTCACTTAAAGGTTTAAAATCTAACAAAACTGCCCAATAGTTCATAAAAATGGCAATAGCTTTGTAGTATGTTAGCAATGAATTTCATGTTAAAGTTTCTCAAGGTTGCTTATGGTCTGATACTAAAGTTTGGTTTCATAGGAGCAATTCCATGGCTTGTGATTGCTTGTGTTTTTGTTTGAGAGTGTGTGTATGTGTGATAAGAAGAGAAGGGATTGGGGAAAGGGATGCTCAAGGCAAAGGGACATTACAAATCCAGTCCAGTAACAAAGATTTCTGTGATGTAATTTAAGAAAAGTAACTATGTTATCTAGAGAACGTGAAAAATCTTTATCTTCACTCATGCATGCTGCTGCTGCTGCTAAGTCGCTTCAGTTGCGTCCGACTCTGTTCGACCCCATAGACGGCTCCCCCGTCCCTGGGATTCTCCAGGCAAGAACACTGGAGTGGGTTGCCATTTCCTTCTCCAATGCATGAAAGTGAAAAGTGAAAGTGAAGTCACCAGTCGTGTCCGACTCTTAGCGACCCCATGGACTGCAGCCCACCAGGCTCCTCTGTCCATGGGATTTTCCAGGCAAGAGTGCTGGAGTGGGGTGCCATTGCCTTCTCCATCACTCATGCATATATATGTTCAAATTTAATTTTTATTGACAGGCATCAATATCAACTGACTTATTATTTTCTTGACTTTGCTCTTATGTTTCTTTAACATTTTGTTAACAGTCATCTATGTGTGTATTTTTGGAACTATAATTTATTTTAATTTTATTTTCTATTGGATATAGATGATTTACATGTTATCTTAGTTTCACATGTACACCAGAGTGATTCAGTTATACCAATACATATCTATTCTTTTTCAGACTCTTATCTATTCTTTTTTCAGACTCTGCAATTAGGGAATGCAGAGCATTGAATAAAGTTCCCTGTGTGATACAGTAGGTCCTTGCTGATTATCTGTTATGTATATCAGTGTGTATATGTCAATTCCAAACTCCCAGTTACCCTTCCTCTTACACCCTTCCCCTATGGTAAACATAAATTCATTCTCTAAGTCTATGAGTCTGTTTCTGATTTGTAAATGAGTTCACTTGTATCCTTTTTTAGATTCCTCTTTGAAATGACTATATAATAAAGTGATAGAAGGAAGTTTTCAGGTTCTGTTCACTCATGCCCCTATCAATAGGCAATGACTTTATTTACAGTTCTTGGTTACTTCACAATGCTGCAGTAAATATCATTTGCTCTGAATATTGGAATAAATTGGAATAGATTCCCCAACATGAAATTGCTCAGTCGGAGATATGCATGACTTTAATTTTAGTAGATGTTGATACCCATTATATTACTGCTACATACCCATTGTATACATGCAGCATGCTTAGTCACTTCAGTCGTGTCAGACTCTGTGACCCTATGGACTATAGCCAGCCAGGTTCCTCTGTCCAGGGATTCTCCAGGCAAGAATATTGGAGTGGGTTGCCATTTCCTTCTCCAGGGGATCTTCCTGACACAGGGATCAAACCCGTGTCTCTTATGTCCCCTTCATTGGCAGACGGGTTCTCTTAATTAATTTATTTCTTTTAATTGGAGGCTAATTACTTCACAACGTTGTGATGGTTTTCCCCATACACTGATGTGAATCAGCCACAGGTGTACATGTGTCCCCATCCGAAACCCCCTCCCCCCTCCCTCCCCATCCCATCCCTCTGGGTTGTCCCAGTGCACTGGCTTTGAGTGCCCTGTTTCACGGATCGAACTTGGACTAGTAATCTATTCCACATATGGTAATATACACGTTTCAGTGCTGTTCTCCCAAATCATCCCACACCTTCTCCCACAGGGTCCAAAAGTCTGTTGTTTATATCTGTGTTCTCTTTTGCTGTCTTGCATATAAGGTTGTCATTACCATCTTTCTAAATTCCATATATGTGTGTTAATATACTGTACTGGCGTTTTTCTTTCTGACTTACTTCACTCTGTATAATAAGCTCCAGTTTCATCCACCTCATTAGAACTGATTCAAATGTGTTCTTTTTAATAACTGAGTAATATTTTATTGTGTATATGTACCATGACTTTTTTATTCATTTGGCAATTTGGTTCTTTACCACTAATGCCACCTGGGAAGCCCAGATGTTGATAATCACATGCCTAAAGGCTGTAACTCTCCACATTTCAGTTAAAAAAAATATGTGTAATATTACCTTTTATTCCTCCAGCAAAAACATTCAGTTTCTGAAAAGACATTAGTGTGATTTTTATTCATTACATTAAATATATGTATATTGATACTGAGCTATTAATTTATTTTACTGAAGATATACTAACTATGCTGAACAAGCTACTGACTCTGACTCTCTAGATTAGTAGCAATTTAATGAATATAAGATGGTAGAAATAATAAGTTAAAATAGAAATGTATAAAAACAAATATCCCAAACCACATAGGCACATTTGCCCAACTCCTTCAGTTAATTGTGGAGCATTATAGGGTGTGACCCGAGTTTGTATGCATCTTTAAGTGTTGTTTCTTACTCTTGATTTTTGGTAAGATTATTTTCTATTCCTTTACCATTTATCCTTAGTTTATTTCTGCAGATTATCTCAGCTCTTTGTATTTGTAAGAAGTTAGAAAAATGTATCTCATAATTCGTGGTTAGTATATACTTATTTGATAAAGAGTGTTTCCATTTAAGTTGTAAGGTCCATGGGGGCAAGGGTTATGTAAAATTTTTCAGTCATTTTTACCTCCAGATTAAAGTGGAGTGCCTGCAATAGAAAATGTTCTATGAGCAAATGTTGAATTTATGAATAAATTAAATGTTTGACATAAGTGCAACAAAAATTTAAAATTCCCTTTTGCACAATGTGAAGCTGTCATAATATCTGCATAATAATACTTAGAAGTGTCCATGGGATTCTCCAGGCAAGAATACTGGAGTAGGTTGTCATGCCCTTCTCCAGGGGATCTTCCCAACACAGGGATCGAACCCACGTCTCTAGTGTCTCCTACATTTACAGAGTTTCCCTGGTGGCTCAGATGGTAAGGAATCTGCCTGCAATGCAGAAGACCTGGGTTTAATCTCCAGATTGGGAAGATCGCCTGGAGGAGGGCCTGGCAACCTATGCCAGTATTCTTGCCTGGAGAATCCCTATGGGCAGAGGAGCCTGGTGGGCTGCAGGCCATGGAGTCACAAAAAGTTGGACACAACTGAGCGACTAAGCACAGTGTTTTCCAATGTTTGAGACCATAATTACATTAAGAAATACATTGCAACTGAGAACACACATAGATATTTGTTTCATAAAATAGTATTTATGTATAATATGTGAATTGACTTTTAATGTTTATTCTATTTTGGGGGCTTTTCTGGTGGCTCAGGGGTTGAGAATTTGCCTTCAAAAAGAATATGTGGGTTCAGTCACTGGATCAGGAAGTTCCCCTGGAGAAGGAAATAGCAACCCACTTGCCATTCTTGCTTGATAAACCCCATGGATTTATTTATTTATTCAATTTTTCATTATTATATATCAGATTTTATGCAAATCAAGAAAATTATATTAATATCATGATCTACCAAAGGAATAAAATATTTTGAAAAAACAATTCCTTGAGCATTATCTTTTTTATAACTAACAAAAGTAATATTAGTAGTAATAATACAATAATACTAGCACTCATATAAGGCATACTTACTGTATGCCAGATACTATTTCAGATGCTTTCTATGCATTGAGTTCATTCTTAGACAAAATATGGAGTTCTTACATGGGTACAGGGGGGCACAGAGAAAGAAACAAACTCATCCAAGGCACAGCAAGCGGCAGATGTAGATTTGAGCTAGATGATGTCATTCTAGAGTCAGTGCACCCAACACAGCAGTCTATTGCCTGTTCGTTAACAAAAGCTTGACTTCCCAGTTTCATTCTACTGACTACAATGACTGAGAGGGTAGGGTATGGATGGTAGTGTAAAGGTGGGAAATGGATGTGATCCAAAGAAACCAAAGTTCTGATGCAACTGATTCTTACTAATTCTCATCTCTAGCCATGTTTTCAAATACCAAGTAGTCATACTTAGAACACTCCAGTTAAAAGTTGGCCATGCATTAATAAATCATTTCTTCTCTGCCTAGGCATGATTCCAGGCTTTTCTGATGCACTCCAATGCCCTAGAGAGATCAATGTTGTTAAACTGAAACAAGTAGCAGCTCCAGGCCTTAGAAGACATCAGGAATCTGTCACATTTGGTTTTTCTGGTATCATGATAGGTGTGATTTTTATAGTATCTTCAAAACCAACATAATCCCACATGTGTGTGAGGCTGTAGTGCTGGTGGTGGACTTTGTGATCATTTTAGAGAAATTTAACCAAGGCGACTAGTCAGTAAAACTGACCTTACAGTCATTTCTGCTCATGGCAACATTTTCAAATTGTATGCTAATTATGCTTTTATAATGCTATTACTTTGGCCACCTGATGATGTAAAGAGCCGACTCATTGGAAAAGACCCTGATACTGGGAAAGATTGAGGAGGGCAACAAAGGATGAGATGGTTTGGTTCGGTTCAATTCAGTTCCGTCGCTCAGTCGTGTCTGACTCTTTGTGACCCCATGAATTGCAGCATGCCAAGCCTCCCTGTCCATCACTAACTTCCTCAGTTCACCCAAGCTCATGTCCATTGAGTCGGTGATGCCATCCAGCCATCTCATCCTCTGTCGTCCCCTTCTCCTCCTGCCCCCAATCCCTCCCAGCATCAGAGTCTTTTCCAATGAGTCAGCTCTTTGCATGAGGTGGCCAAAGTATTGGAGTTTCAGCTTCAGCATCAGTCCTTCCAATGAACATCCAACAGATCTCCCTTAGGATGGACTGGTTGGATCTCCTTGCAGTCCAAGGGACTCTCAAGAGCCTTCTCCAACACCACAGTTCAAACACATCAATTCTTTGGCTCTCGGCTTTCTTCACAGTCCAACTCTCACATCCATACATGACCACAGGAAAAACCATAGCCTTGACTAGATGGGTATCATTGACTCAGTGGATATGAGTTTGAGCAAACTCTGAGAGACAATGAAGGACAGGGAAGGCTGGCCTGCTGCTGTCCATGGTGTTGCAAAAAGTCAGACATGACAGAGCGACTGAACAACAGCAACATACTCTGAACACAAAAGATATTTCCTTTACATCTTACCATGAAAGACTTCAAGAGTACATGCAAGTCACTGTTTCGTTACTTTATACATATGCAACCAAAAGCTCTAAAGCACTGAATTGTTTCATCATTCTCTTTTCTTTTTTTTCCTCATGTCAAAAAACAGCGGGCTGTGGTTAAGAGCCGGAGAAGGCTATGGCACCCCACTCCAGTACTCTTGCCTGGAAAATCCCATGGACGGAGGAGCCTAGTAGGCTGTGGTCCATGGGGTCGCTAGGAGTCAGACATGACTGAGCGATTTCCCTTTCACTTTTCACTTTCATGCATTGGAGAAGGAAATGGCAACCCACTCCAGTGTTCTTGCATGAAGAATCCCAAGGATGGGGTGCCTGGTGGGCTTCCATCAATGGGGTCGCACAGAGTTGGACATGACTGAAGTGACTTAGCAACAGCAGCAGTGGTTAAGAGCACAGGTTTGAAAGTCAAGAGGCCACGGTCACAATTTTGGGTCTGCCGTATGATAAGCAAGTTCAGTTCAGTCGCTCAGTCGCGTCTGACTCTTTGCGACCCCATGAATCGCAACACGCCAGGCCTCCTTGTCCATCACCAACTCCCGGAGTTCACTCAGATTCACCTCCATCGAGTGTTCACGTATTGCTGAAGCCTGGCTTGGAGAATTTTGAGCATTACTTTACTAGCATGTGAGATGAGTGCAACTGTGCGGTAGTTTGAGCATTCTTTGGCATTGCCTTTCTTTGGGATTGGAATGAAAACTGACGTTTTCCAGCCCTTGGCCACTGCTGAGTTTTCCAAATTTGCTGGCATATTGAATGCAGCACTTTCACAGCATCATCTTTCAGGATTTGAAATAGCTCTACTGGAATTCCATCACCTCCACTAGTTTTTTTCGTAGTGATGCTTTCTAAGGCCCACTTGACTTCACATTCCAGGATGTCTGGCTCTAGATGAGTGATCACACCATCGTGATTATCCAGGTCATGAAGATCCTTTTTGTACAGTTCTTCTGTGTATTCTTGCCATCTCTTCTTAATATCTTCTGCTTCTGTTAAGTCCATACCATTTCTGTCCTTTATCAAGACCATCTTTGCATGAAATGTTCCCTTGGTATCTCTAATTTTCTTGAAGAGATCTCTAGTCTTTCCCATTCTGTTCTTTTCCTCTATTTCTTTGCATTGATCACTGAAGAAGGCTTTCTTATCTCTTCTTGTTATTTTTTGGAACTCTGCATTCAGATGCTTATATCTTTCCTTTTCTCCTTTGCTTTTCACTTCTCTTCTTTTCACAGCTATTTGTAAACCCTCCCCAGACAGCCATTTTGCTCTTTTGCATTTCTTTTCCATGGAGATGGTCTTGATCCCTATCTCCTGTACAATGTGAGGAACCTCATTCCATAGTAGCGAGTTTGAGCAAATTATTTACATAACACTCTGCAATCTGTGAAATGAAGAAAACAGGAGAACCTTGTATTGGATTTTCCTAAGCTTAAGTAGCCCTCACAATGGCTGGCATACCATAAACCCTGAATTAAATATTAATTCTGTTATGATATACAAAGACTGGATTTTACAGGCAACAAACAGCAAGCATGTCATTTTGTGGTAATGCAGGCGAACTTCTGGTAGGCTTTTCAACACTAATAAAAATAATTTGAATTTTCAGTTGATTTAGAAATGTTAAGACTGAAAAGCATGTAAAATACTGATGTCTATTATTTGCTTCTTTAACTCTTTTCAAACAGTATGCTTCTTTTATTAGTGTGACAATTGCATGAATTTTGTTCATTCTCTCCCGTGTCAAGGCAGGCTTTTAAATTTTCATTTTTATTCACAGCATGGAGCACCATCTGACATGTTAGTGATAGGGCCTTTCACAAGATGGTGCTCCTAATTTTCTTTGCTTTAGTAATTAAATGTGTTGTAATTTTACATACTAACAGGAAAATAAGAATGAAACATGTTTTATAACTTATATATATATATATTTTTTTTTATTATTTTTTTTTTTTNCATCTGACATGTTAGTGATAGGGCCTTTCACAAGATGGTGCTCCTAATTTTCTTTGCTTTAGTAATTAAATATGTTGTAATTTTACATACTAACAGGAAAATAAGAATGAAACATGTTTTATAACTTATATATATATATATTTTTTTTTATTATTTTTTTTTTTTGCTGTAGTGTATATTTCTGGAGGAACAGCTTTGGTTCTTCTCCCCATATCCTTGGGCAAAAGTATAAAGAGCAGGAACATGATCTTTTCCATGACACACACCCCTGTACTTTATACTCTATCCATGCTCTGTAAATACAATGTCACTCACCAGGCGCTGACTGAGGATATTCTACATGCTGAACATGGTGCTCGACACTGAAGACAATTCAAATGCTGTGGGGAAAATTAAAGATAAGTTAATGGAAGAAGATATGGGCTATAAGCAGACCTCAGAAGTAGTGAGTCACAGAAGGTAAACCATTAGTTGTATTACTCGCTGAAAAGAACAGTTATTTTTTCAAGCCCTTTCCTTTCCCATGTAGGCTTCTGAAGTAATAACAAACTTGGGAACAATTTTTGAACTCAGATAAATTTGTGCTGGCAACTAGCAAGTTTTCAAATCCAAGCAGAAAGTGCCACAGTCTCTGTAGCCTTACCTACCAAATTGAACCTAGTTGGCTCTCTAAAGACTTAAGTTACAGATTTTTAAAACGATGATATTTATCTTAAAATAGTTTCGTCCTTTCTTAGATTCAGAACTGCCACATTGTTAAGAAACAGGCCATTACGGAAACATAATGTTTCTCTGCCAAGTTCACAAGTGCCTTCCCTGCCTCCTTCCCTTCTAGAAATAGGTCCCCTGAGCTACATTGAAAGGTGTAAACTTCTCTCTCAGAACCATATAAATACAGTGAGCCCCAGTAAAAACAGACGGTTGGTATGATCATTTTTAACAGCCCTGGAGATGTCCATATGCTATTCAGCAATGTGACATCTGCATGGCCCTTTAGCTGTGGAGCGTTCTTTAAACATAAGCAATTTTTAAGCAACAAGGTGTCAACTTATTCATCCATGTGAGGTAAATCAGTGCTTCTGCACTCCTGAGTACAGTCAGTGCAAACCCGTAGAGTGCTCGTAACCATCCCTCCTCTCCAGGCACACGCGTGTTCTTCTATTGCAGTTATACTATTGTGCCTCCAGTCAAAAACATTTTTGAGGTAAAATATTCATTCAGTTCACATTGGAGTCACTAAGTCAGCGCTGTACTGGCACTTCCCAACAGTGAAGCTTGGGAGCGCTCATCTGGCTATGGACTACAGCTTCTAAGTCCTGCTTTCATGTGGATATACACTGCCAAGTCTAACTGAGGCACATTCTGTAAAAATAGATTTTACAGAACAAGGGGGGTTCAATTACGTTAATTCTGACAATACACCTAGAGTAGATCCTGATTCTTCTGTCCTGAATCTCTTACTAAAATCATGTATTGTTTTATTGTTCTACGCTCTATGTCCTTTTTTTTTTTTTTCCATATCCTCTCCCATCCTTAAGCCTTAAACTTCAAGCAAATTAAAACAGATGGAACAGGTAATAATTACATCCTGACAGAATCACTATTGAGAAAAGCACACAAAATAATTTCCACTAAAATAATCTGGGGGGAAATAAGCAACATCACAAAAATAAGTTAGAAAATGACTGAGCCTGGTAAAGATTTTGTGATTGACCTATTAAATATCCTTGTATTTGTTCACATTGGGTTATCGATCCACCCAATCATAAGCAGAAATTCATTCATTCATGCATTCACTCATTTACTTATGAAATATTTACTGAATACCCACTATGTGCCAAGCACTGTATTAAACCCCCCAAAATATGATCGTGAACAAAATAAAGATTCCTGACCTAGGAGACAGAAATAAATAAGTAAAACATATTGTACAGCAAATATTGATCAGTACTGGGGCAGAAAATAAAGAAGGAAAAAGGATAGAGTGTAGATTCAGAAAGAGTAATTTTGACTAGAATGAACATAAATGGTGTTGCTAATGAAGTGATGTTTGAGCAGATGACTGAGATGAAGGTAATGGAGCAAGCCATGTGGGCACAGGACAAGAGCATATAAAGCAAAGAGTGAACAAATTCAAAAATCCTGAGGCAGAAGTTTTCCTTGTTTGTACAAGGAAATGGAAAAGACTAAAAAAGACTGATTGGGTCCAAGGGAAAAATACTAGTGGGATTAGACATCAGCAGGAGTTAACCCATATGAAACCTGGAAAGCCATTGAAAGAACTTTGGCTTTTACTCTGAAAGTTAGCAAAGAGTTTGGAGCAGAGCAGTGATTTGATGGGATTTATATTTTAGAATATTTTAGATTGCTAGCTAATCTATTGAGAATAGGATGTGTATATGTGGTGTGCACATGGCTGGTAATAAGGACAGAAGAAAAAACATTTAGGGGCCTAATGTAATAACACAAGCAAAAGATTATGATTATTATTTTAAAGCAAGGCAAAAGAAAGTAGCCCTATTTGGGATAAGTTCAAAGATAGAGTCCACTTCATTTGTTAATACATCAGCATGAGTGTGAAAGAAACAGAGAAAGCAAGTACGATTTCAAAATTCTGGTCTAAGCCATGGGAAAAATTGATGCTGTTTACTGAGAAGGGAAGGCTACAAGAGGAGTACCTTTTGTGGAGATAATGGAAAATTTACACGTTATGTTAAAAATGCTTATGAAAAACTTGAGGTGCACATACAAGATGGGTGATTTAAGACTAAAGTTTACAGAAGAGGTCCAGGCTATAGATTAAAAATAAATGCAAGGGATCATCACTTAGCATTTAAAATCATTTACTGAGTGAGTGACACAGAGAAAAGAGGCCCAAATACTGAGCCCTGGGCTTTCCAACATTCAGCAGTAAGAAATATGGAGGAAAGAGCAAAGGAGACAGAAAGAAGCAGCCAGTGAAATAGGAGTGAAACCAAGAGTGTGTGATACTTTTAAAGCCAAGTGTATCAATCAGCATTGAACACAAGAAATAGAACCTGTAGGAAATATATATTATGATATTTATTGCAAGGAATGNAATATGGAGGAAAGAGCAAAGGAGACAGAAAGAAGCAGCCAGTGAAATAGGAGTGAAACCAAGAGTGTGTGATACTTTTAAAGCCAAGTGTATCAATCAGCATTGAACACAAGAAATAGAACCTGTAGGAAATATATATTATGATATTTATTGCAAGGAATGGGCTTACATAGTTGTGGGGGCTGGCATGGCAAGTCTGAAATCTGCAAAGCAGGCTGTCAGGAAGGGCAGGCAGAAGCTATAGATGCTATCCATGGCTGGAATTATTTCCCTTCTTTTTCTCCCTGTTTTTCTTCCTCTCCCTCTCATGTGCATCCTTGTCCTTTTTCCTATCCTCCTCCTTCTCCTTTCTTTTCATTTTAAAGCCTTTCACCTGATTGAAACAGGCCCACCCAGGTGATCTGGATAATAATATTCTTCATTAATGTCAGTTTTAATCACATCTTAAGAAAAAAAAACCTAGATTAGTTTTTGATTGAATAACTGGGACTATATCCTAGCATATAGGATATAACATATAAAACTTACCATTATACCACCTAAAAATAAAAAGTAGGGAGCAATCAACTGTGTCACGTAGTGTGGGGAACTTGAGTGCAGTAACTATTGGATTCAGTGTCTAGGAGGCCATTTGTGAATTTGACTACTGTAGGTGTTTTTGGAATGGAATAGTATTTGTTTCTATGGTTCAGTTCAGTTCAGTTCAGTCGCTCAGTCGTGTCTGACTCTTTGCGACCCCATGAATCGCAGCACGCCAGGCCTCCCTATCCATCACCATCTCCCGGAGTTCACTCAGACTCACGTCCATCGAGTCCGTGATGCCATCCATCCATCTCATCCTCAGTCGTCCCCTTCTCCTCCTGCCCCCAATCCCTCCCAGCATCACAGTCTTTTCCAATGAGTCAACTCTTCGCATGAGGTGGCCAAAGTACTGGAGTTTCAGCTTTAGCATCATTCCTTCCAAAGAAATCTCAGGGTTGATCTCCTTCAGAATGGACTGGTTGGATCTCCTTGCAGTCCAAGGGACTCTCAAGAGTCTTCTCCAACACCACAGTTCAAAAGCATCGATTCTTCAGTGCTCAGCTTTCTTCACAGTCCAACTTTCACATCCATACATGACCACAGGAAAAACCATAGCCTTGACTAGGCAGACCTTAGTCAGCAAAGTAATGTCTCTGCTTTTGAATATACTATCCAGGTTGGTCATAACTTTTCTTCCAAGGAGTAAGCGTCTTTTAATTTCATGGCTGCAGTCACCATCTGCAGTGATTTTGGAGCCCAAAAAAATAAAGTCTGACACTGTTTCCACTGTTTCCCCATCTATTTCCCATGAAGTGATGGGACCGGATGCCATGATCTTCGTTTTCTGAATGTTGAGCTTTAAGCCAACTTTTTCGCTCTCCTCCTTCACTTTCATCAAGAGGCTTTTTAGCTCCTCCTCACTTTCTGCCATAAGGGTGGTGTCATCAGCATATCTGAGGTTATTGATATTTCTCCTAGCCTTGACTAGGCAGACCTTAGTCAGCAAAGTAATGTTTCTGCTTTTGACTATACTATCCAGGTTGGTCATAACTTTTCTTCCAAGGAGTAAGCGTCTTTTAATTTCATGGCTGCAGTCACCATCTGCAGTGATTTTGGAGCCCAAAAAAATAAAGTCTGACACTGTTTCCACTGTTTCCCCATCTATTTCCCATGAAGTCAAGGGACCGGATGCCATGATCTTCGTTTTCTAAATGTTGAGCTTTAGGCGGGTCATAATTTTCCTTCAAAGGTGTAAGCGTCTTTTAATTTCATGGCTGCAAGTAACCATCTGCAGTGATTTTGGAGACCCCCAAAAAAGTCTGACACCATTTCCACTGTTTCCCCATCTATTTGCCATGAAGTGATGGGACCAGATCCCATGATCTTCGTTTTCTGAATGTTAAGCTTAAGCCAACTTTTTCACTCTCCTCTTTCACTTTCATCAAAAAGCTTTTTAGTTCCTATTCATTTTAGACATAAAGGTAGTATTATCTGCATATCTGAAGTTACTGATATTTCTCCTGGCAATCTTGATTCCAGCTTGTGCTTCCTCGAGCACCACGTTTCTCATGATGTATTCTGCACAGAAGTTAAATAAGCAGGGTGACAATATATAGCCTTGACGGACTCCTTTTTCTATTTGGTGAGCCTGGTGGGCTGCCATCTATGGGGTCTCACAGAGTCGGACACGACTGAAGCGACTTAGCAGCAGTAACAGCAGCAGGAAATGAATGAGACTAGCCTGTTACAGAACAGCTATATTAAGCCATTTATCAGCTTTTAAAATTGTATTCTGTTTATCACAGAGTCTATGAAAAAGTGTTTTTTAACTATGGCATTTTCCAAAAGTATTTGACTAAGAGAATCATCTGTGCAAGTGAAACTCCCAGAAACTCAGACTTAGTTTTCAGCACTGACTAATCATTGTTAAATCCTGGTGTACCCATTTCCAGACTACTGGAGGTAGTCCATAAATAAAAGGAAAGGCGTTTCCACTTAGTTTATAGCCTGGTGATTCAGAGTACAAGCTCTGGCTTCACCTACCAGCACGACCGTTTGTTAGTGGGGTGACCTCTGACAAATTACCTATTTTTTTCCTGTTTGGTTTTCTCTTCTTGAGGTTAGGATAGCAAATATATTGACATTCTAGGATGGCTGATGGGCTTCCCTGGTGGCTCAGATGGTAAAGAGTCTGCCTGCAATGCAGGAGACCCAGGTTCAATCCCTGGGTCAGGAAGATTGCCTGGAGAGGGAAATGGCAACCCCCTCCAGTATTCTTGCCTGGGAAATCCCACAGAGAGAGGAGCCTGGTGGGCTACATCCCATAGGGTTGCAAAGAGTTGGACAAGACTGAGCAACTAACAAACACAGGATGGTTGTAAGGGTCAAATGTAATTGTATATTAACACATATGTATGGAATCTAGAAAAAAGATACTGATGAACTTATTTGCAGGGCAGCAATAAAGATGCAGACATAGGGAAAAGACTTAGGGTTACAGTGGTGGAGGGAAAAGATAGGAGAGAGTAGTAGGCAATGGCACCCCACCCCAGTACTCCTGACTGGAAAATCCAATGGACGGAGTAGCCTGGTGGGCTGCAGTCCATGGGGTCGCTAACAGTCGGACAGACTGAGCGACTTCACTTTCACTTTTCTCTTTCATGCATTGGAGAAGGAAATGGCAACCCACTCCAGTATTCTTGCCTGGAGAATCCCAGGGATGGGGGAGCCTGGTGGGCTGCCGACTATGGGGTCACACAGAGTCGGACATGACTGAAGCGACTTAGCAGCAGCAGCAGCAGCAGTATTGAAACATATGCGCTGCCATGTGTAAAACCGATTGCCAGTGGGAATTTGCTGTATAACACAGGGACCTCAACCCATTGTTCGGTGACAAACCAGAGGGCTTGGATGGAGTAGGGAGCGGGAGAGAAGTTCAAGAGTGAGGGGATATATGTGCACCTATGGCTGATTCATGTTGATACATGGCAGAAACCAACATAGTACAAAGTAATTATCCTCCAATTAAAAATAAACACATTTTTAAAAATGGTTAATATAAAATAAACAAACAAATTAAAAAAAAACCAAAAGGGGGGAAAAAGTACTAGAGCAGTGCCTGGTGAATTGTATACACACAGAGAGCACAGAATTTTAATATTGCTTGGTTGATGGCAATGTATTGTTGGAATCTCAACTTCTTTCTGAAATGTCTAAAAAGTGAATAAAATGCTTCATATTATTGTTTCCTTGCAAGTGTTCATTGTACAATCATCAGGTGTATAATGATATTCTGGCTATGACATAATAAGTTGATCAAAGATATTTAGTAATAAGTCTTAAAGAACTTGTAACCTGAACTAGGGTCAATTTTCCACACAGTCAGATTAAAATCTGCCACCAAAATTCATACACTTTTATAGGTCTGTCATTAATATCAACGAAACAGTCTCTTGAGTCTTTCATATAGTTATGAAAAAACACAGCAGGAATTTCAATCCATTGTTTGGAGGAACCAAGATACCATATATGCTCAGAAAAAGGTATGGTACCAGGTCTTCTGATTATAGCATAGAAGTGAAGGAACCAAAACTAAAAAAGGTAAAGAAATCCAGAGGCATGAGAACTCACACTTAGGTAGAATGAGTAAAGAAAGCTTCACGGAGGGAGTGGTATTAGAGCCAGATCTTGAAGAATATTTTTAATTTCAGAAGCTCTCGAGGTGACAAGTAGGTTGAGTAAGAAGCAGCGATGGAGACACTATGCATGTTAGAAAGGCTGATGCAGAGTCAGGTAGTTTATGGGACATAACTCCCTGAGACGTGGCAAACAGTGAAAGCTATTGAGTTTTATGTTAGTTCAGATCTCAAAATTGTTAAATAAAATGGTGTCAATCTTTTTCCCCCCAGTCTTAAAAAAAAAAAAACCTTTAAAGATTTCACAAAAATTGAACAGAAAGATTTTTTTACAGGCCATTAAAATCGGATAGATAAAAATGATCAATACTGAAAAAGGAATTATTAATATTTATATTCAAAGTGCTTAGCATGACATATTCTAACATGTACTTAGTGTAAGGTGTATTTAACCATGAGTGCCTCATTCATATGAATAAACATTAGAGACTTAAAAGTACAGTTAATATCATTTCATGGTTTTGAGACTAAGTTGAATTGCAGCATACAATAGAAAAAAAAGTCTAGAGAGAAAAATGATAAGGTACTTTGACCAGGAAAGTCCCCCCTGTTTGACTGAGCTTTACAGGAATCCCCACAGAAGTAATGAACTCTCTTCCCAGAAATAGTTTACCCTACAATGTGGTGGGAAGAGATATTACTGATAAAGTTACAGTGTCTACTTAGATGGTATCAGGAAAACGTCAAGCTAAAATAAAATGTAATCAATGAAAAAATGATCTACTTTGGGAGTTGAGATATTTTAGGACTATATGGTGAAATTAGGAAGGCAGTAATTGAATAACAAGAATAAAGAGAAAAGGGCTGGGCATCTCCAAGGGTGAGAAAAGAGAGCTGGAAAATAAGAATGTGTCAGAATGTCTCCCACTACTACTGAGGGAGGAAGCTCCAGGGCTTCAGTGAACCCAGGTAGCACTGTCGGGACAGCGGGACAGCTTGGCAGGTAAAGCATTGATGGGATTCCAGCCCCTCTTCTGGGCATTTGTTCAGTGGACATCCTGCACAAATGTACATGGGTGTTCTGACAGCTCAAATGGTATGTAGTAGCCTTCATAGGAAAAACCTCATAATAGAAAGAGGTGTTTCATGAGACTACTATAGCACACTGATAATGTCCCTGAAGACTTTCCAACTCTTATGTGTAGCCCAATCATATTTTTCTCAGCCAACCTCTGATTTTTAGTATCTCCTAAGAAACAGAATATCCCTGAGCTTCTCAAGCATATGCCATAGTGAAAGTTAGAAAATGAACCATCTGGCCAGCAAAATAATAAAGTAGGGACATTGTGGCTGGCAGAATAATACCTTCCCCCACTCCTGCCAATATCCATGCCCTAACTTCCTGGGCAACTAAGGTTGAACCAGTCAATCCTAAAGGAAATCAACCCTGAATATTCATTGGGAGGACTGATGCTGAAGCTGAAACTCCAATACTTTGGCTATCTGATGCAAAGAGCTGACCCATTGGAAAAGATCCTGGTGCTTGGAAAGATTGAAGGCAGGAGGATGACAGAGGATGAGATGGTTAGATGACAGAGGATGAGATGGTTGGATAAAATCACCGATTTAATGGATGTGAGTTTGAGCAAGTTCTGGGAAATGGCAAAGGACAGGGAAGCCTGGAGTGCTACAGTCCATGGATCGCAAAGAGTTGGACATGACTTGGTGACTGACTGAACAACAACAACTAAGGTTCAGTTCAGTTCAGTTCAGTCGCTCAGTCGTGTCCGACTCTTTGTGACCCCATGAATCGCAGCACGCCAGGCCTCCCTGTCCATCACCATCTCCCGGAGTTCACTCAGACTCACGTCCATCGAGTCCGTGATGCCATCCAGCCATCTCCTCCTCGGTCATCCCCTTCTCCTCCTGCCCCCAATCCCTCCCAGCATCAGAGTCTTTTCCAATGAGTTAACTCTTTGCATGAGGTGGCCAAAGTACTGGAGTTTCAGCTTTAGAATCATTCCTTCCAAAGAAATCTCAGGGTTGATCTCCTTCAGAATGGACTGGTTGGATCTCCTTGCAGTCCAAGGGACTCTCAAGAGTCTTCTCCAACACCACAGTTCAAAAGCATAGATTCTTCAGTGCTCAGCTTTCTTCACAGTCCAACTTTCACATCCATACATGACCACAGGAAAAACCATAGCCTTGACTAGGCGGACCTTAGTCAGCAAAGTAATGTCTCTGCTTTTGAATATACTATCCAGGTTGGTCATAACTTTTCTTCCAAGGAGTAAGTGTCTTTTAATTTCATGGCTGCAGTCACCATCTGCAGTGATTTTGGAGCCCCCCAAAATAAAGTCTGACACTGTTTCCACTGTTTCTCCATCTATTTCCCAGGAAGTGATGGGACCGGATGCCATGATCTTCGTTTTCTGAATGTTGAGCTTTAAGCCAACTTTTTCACTCTCCTTCACTTTCATCAAGAGGCTTTTTAGCTCCTCCTCACTTTCTGCCATAAGGGTGGTGTCATTAAGGACCACAAAATAAAGAGAAATCATGGATTATCTAGTTGGACCCAGCCTAATCACACGAGCTTTTATAGCACAGAATTTTCCCTGGCTAGAGTCAGAGAGATGCAGTAGAAGAGGAGGCAGAAGAGAGATTCCAAACATGGGAAGGACTCCACACTCCACTTCTGGTCCTGCAGTGGAGCACCAACCTTCTGTGAGGTCTAGAGGGAGGCCCCTAAGTGAAGAGTGGACCCCAGGTGATAGTCAGAAAGGAAGCAGAAACCTTAGTCCGACAACAAACAAAAGACCACTTAATTCTACCAGCAAGTCAAATGAGCTAGGATTCTTCCCAGGGCCTAATGCCTTGGTTTCAGTCTTATGAAATTAGAAGTAGAGGGACCTTTCAAGCAAATTCAGACTTCGCTATACAAAACGACGAGACAGCACACTTGTGCTGTTTCAAGCCACAAAGTTTGTGATCATTTGTTACAGAAGCAATAGGACCCTAATGCAAGCAGCATGTGCTGTAATATGACTGTAAATATGGGCTTCCCTGTGGCTCAGAGGTTAAAGTGCCTCCCTCCAAGGCTGTAGACCCGGGTTAGATCCCTGGGTCGGGAAGATCCCCTGGAGAAGGAAATGGTAACCCACTCCAGTATTCTTGGCTGGAAAATCCCATAGATGGAGAAGCCTGGTAGGCTACAGTCCATGGGGTCGCAAAGAGTCGGACACGACTGAGCAACTTCACTTCACTTCATGGGAGACAAGTTGCGATCATAGACAAAATGTATTTAAGCCTTCAAAATCCCTAGGAGAAAGCCTTGTGTGAGCTACCCAAATTTACAAAGGACCTTTCCAACGTCCCTTTTAGTTTCAGTCTTTCTTGAAAGTTCCTTAATCTCAATGAATCTTTTCCAGTGGCTCAGATGGTAAAGAATTTGCCTGCAATACAGGGGATGCAAGAGACATGGGCTCCATTTCTGGGTTGGGAAAATTCCCTGGAGGAGGAAATGGCAACCCACTCCAGTATTCTTGCCTGGAAAATTCCATGACAGAGGAACCTGTCTATCATTGTATTGCAGAAGTGATGTTCTGTTTTATTTTCTTTAAAATGTGGTGTAGGTTGGAGGATAATTATGTCTCCGTCTTTTATTGTTTGTTTATAGAAATGATCCAGTGGAGCAAACAATCTGGCTTTGGACTTTCCATTACTTTAAAATATGAGATCATTTTCTAAACTATATAGAGCTTTATAAAGTTTTAACAAGGAACTTCCCAGGTGGCTCAATTGTAAAGAATCTGCCTGCAATGCAGGAGACACCGGAGATGTGGCTTCTATCCCTGGGTCAGGAAGATCCCCTGGAGAATGAAATGGCAACCCACTGCATATTCTTGCCTGGAAAATCCCATGGACAGAGGAGCCTGGTGATATAGTCCGTGGAATCACAAAGAGTCAGACACAACTTAGCAACTGAGCATGCACACAAAGTTTATCAAGAAAATCTTTTCAGAGTACAGATTATGCTGAAACAACACATATACGTGTTTACAAGAGTAAATTAAAGCCATTTCTCAGAATGGGAGTGGCTTCATAAAACACTGGACCTTCGTTAGTAGACATTACTTGAATTTCTTCTGTGAAAAGTATTTATAGAGGTCACATAAAGTAGCTCTTGCCCTAAAAAGATTTAAATTTGTGCTCTAAAAGATATGGTATGATTGTATTAAGATTATAATAGGATAAATTTCTATCTTTGTCCTCTCTATTCTTATATATCTATGTACCTACTTACCTACCTACCTATTTATCTCTCTGAGAGAGAGAGAGAGATTGATTTATTCAAATACTGGGCTCACATAATGATCATGGAAGAAAATAAATATATTTGTTTTATATATATGTGTGTTTGTGTTTTATGTATATACACAAACATATTAAAAATAAAATAAGGGAATAATTATAATTATAGTGATAATTATAGTACTCATTTCTGCAGCTGGTCTTAAAGTTATAGCTGGCATTTATAACTGCCTTCTGCTACAAACCATTCTGTATTTCCTTTGTTCCCAGTAAGCACCTCCGGGGAAGGCAATGGCACCCCACCCCAGTACTCCTGCCTGGAAAATCCAATGGACGAAGTAGCCTGGTGGGCTGCAGTCCATGGGGTTGCTAACAGTCGGACAGACTGAGTGACTTCACTTTCACTTTTCTCTTTCATGCATTGGAGAAGGAAATGGCAACCCACTCCAGTGTTCTTGCCTGGAGAATCCCAGGGATGGGGAGGCCTGGTGGGCTGCCGTCTATGGGGTCACACAGAGTCGGACATGACTGAAGCGACTTAGCAGCAGCAGCAGCAGCAGCAGCAGCAGCAAGCACCTCAGTTGATTGTGGTTCTTTACCTGGGGGGATGATCCCGCTTCATATCTGAAGAATCCGGGTCATTACTAGCTTTGCTGGAATTGAGTGGCTGGAGTTTGACCTTGACTTTCACCATAGGGTATGCCAGTGATCGTAATCCATTTGGGCTACTATAACACAATAGCTTAGACTGGGTGGTTTATAAACAACAAACATTTATTTCTCCCAGTTCTGGAGCCTAGGAAGTCCAAGATTATAGTGCCAGCAGGTTTGGTGTCTGGTGAGGAACCGCTTCCTCATAGCTGGCACCTTCTAGCTATAACCTCACAGAGGGGGTGGGAGTGGGTAGGAGCTCTGCAGGGTCTCTTTTATAAAGGCACTAATCCCATCTAAGGGATGTAATTACCTTGAAAAGGCCCCATCTCCTTATACCATCATGTTGGGTGTTAGGTGCTGAAGGGGACACTAAAGAATTCAGATTAGTGGTAGAGACTGGGTGGCTGTTTCATGACTGTGACCCAGTGTTAGTTGCTCAGTTGTGTCTGATTCTTTGGGACCCTATGGACTCTAGCCCTCTAGGCTCCTCTGTCCATGAGATTCTCCAGGAAAGAACACTGGAGAGGGTAGTCTTTTCTTCTCCAGGGGATCTTCCCAACCAAGGGACTGAACCCAGGTCTCCTGCATTGGGAGGTGGGTTCTTTACTGTCTGAGCCACCAGTGAATCTCCTTAATGATGAAGCAATGCATGGAATGCTCAGGCAATGGCAGTAACGGCAGGTGCTTGCTCTCAAACTTTCAAAACATCATAGGAAACTTTCGATTTCAATAGTTAGATGCCATCTAGAGGGCAAATCGTATTTGTTCCCTAATTTATGTTTCAATTATGATGGAGTAAAACAATTCAAGTGTATTATAAAGAATATATATTACTTCTTCAACTCTTTTTTTTTTTTTCAAAATCTATTTTGTATCCAGGTGCAAAAAATAAGAGGATACATTGCATTCTGTGATTAAAATATATAGTTGCTGTATGAATCCAAAATTAGGATTGCAACTCTGCTATAAAAATACATTAAATATAATGCTAGTGTAACTGAAGTCCTGTTTTGTACATAGTAGCTGCTGCTGCTGCTAAGTCGCTTCAGTCGTGTCTGACTGTGAGATCCCATAGACAGCAGCCCACCAGCCTCCCCCGTCCTTGGGATTCTCCAGGCAACAACACTGGAGTGGGTTGTCATTTCCTTCTCCAATGCAAAAAAGTGAAAAGTGAAAGTGAAGTTGCTCAGTCATATCCAACTCTTCATGACCCCATGGACTGCAGCCTACCTGGACTGCAGACTCCTCAGTCCAGGGGATTTTCCAGGCAAGAGTACTGGAGTGGGTTGCCATTGCCTTCTTCACACATAGTAGAACCTACTCTTAACAATAACCGAAAAAACTTTTAAGGAAGCTCTCGTTTATTTGATATGTCCTCTGGGGAAATGGCATTCCTATGAGGGGTAGAATTGGGAGAAAGAGGTTTAGTAAGTCTAGTTTGGGCTTTGCAGGTGTGTGCTAGTGGTAGAGAATCCACCTGCCAATGTAGGAGATGTAAGTGATGCAGGTTCAATCTCTGGGTGGGGAAGATCCCCTGGAGGAGGGCATGGCAACCCACTCCAGTATTCTTGCCTGGNGAATTGGGAGAAAGAGGTTTAGTAAGTCTAGTTTGGGCTTTGCAGGTGTGTGCTAGTGGTAGAGAATCCACCTGCCAATGTAGGAGATGTAAGTGATGCAGGTTCAATCTCTGGGTGGGGAAGATCCCCTGGAGGAGGGCATGGCAACCCACTCCAGTATTCTTGCCTGGAGAATCTTATAGACAGAGGAGCCTGGAAGATTACAGTCCATAGGGTTGCAAAGAGTCAGACGTGACTGAAATGACTTAGCATGCATTCAAGTCTAGATGAATATGAATTGTTTCCTTGAAATGGAGAAGAAACCTATGGCTTGTTTGATATCCCATTTTGGGATGAGTAGTTCTCATGGAGAAATAGGTATCTCCTTAAGGTAAGGTCAGAAAGTCCACTGAAAGTTACTAAGTCCCAAGCTCAGGAACAAAAACAAAGGGATGACATTCATCAGAATGCCCATCTGATAGTCTAGAAGAAAAT
Organism: Oreotragus oreotragus; assembly: GCA_006410675.1. Lineage (NCBI taxonomy): Eukaryota > Metazoa > Chordata > Mammalia > Artiodactyla > Bovidae > Oreotragus > Oreotragus oreotragus. The sequence continues at coordinate 76,642 of SJYX01009788.1, forward strand.
GAGGACTAACTGTTTTCAAGATTTGGAGTTACTGTTAAAAATATTAAAATTCTACAGTCTTATAAGAGTTCCTATATTTGTTGTTTCTGTATGCCAGATTTCTCATTTTCTAATAGAAGCAAAATCCTTATATTCAATATATGTTAGTCACTCAGTTGTGTCTGACTCTTTGTGACCCCATGGTCTGTAGCCCACCAGGCTCCTCTCTCCATGGGATTTTCTGGGCAAGAATACTGGAGTGGGTTGCCATTTCCTTCTCCAGGGGATCTTCCTGACCCAGAGATCAAACCCAGGTCTCCTGCATTGCAGGCAGATTCTTTACCATTTAAGCCACCAGGGAGGCCCTATAGTCAGTATGTCTATGCATTTTATTTTACTTCATTATTTCATTTCTGAAAGATAGGTAAGTTGAAAAAACTTATTTCCATAACTAAGCTTGAGGAACATAGAATCGTAAGGGAGAGTGTTGACAGTAACAGCTCTCAAAATAGTCTGTATGCTACGGAGACTGCTATGAAGGAGAAAAAAACTCTCCAGATTACTGCCAAAACACAGAGATAACATAGGCTAAGGTGATGGTTTTTCCTCTGGTCATGTATGGATGTGAGAGTTGGACTGTGAAGAAGGCTGAGCACTGAAGAATTGATGCTTTTAAACTGTGGTATTGGAGAAGACTCTTGAGAGTCCCTTGGACTGCAAGGAGATCCAACCAGTCCATTCTGAAGGAGATCAGCCCTGGGATTTCTTTGGAAGGAATGATGCTAAAGCTGAAACTCCAGTACTTTGGCCACCTCGTGCGAAGAGTTGACTCATTGGAAAAGACTCTGATGCTGGGAGGGATTGGGGGCAGGAGGAGAAGGGGATGAACGAGGATGAGATGGCTGGATGGCATCACAGACATTGATAGATGTGAGTCTGAGTGAACTCCGGGAGATGGTGATGAACAGGGAGGCCTGGCGTGCTGCGATTCATGGGGTCGCAAAGAGTCGGACACGACTGAGCGACTGAACTGAACTGAACTGAACCATTTTCTAAGATCTGGAGTATTTCTTTTTATAAAACAAATTCATAAACTAATGCCATGAGCAAATTTGGTCATATGGTACTGATATTCCAACCATGAAATAATATCATTTGCTCATTTGTGACCAGCCACTTAGAAAAACCTACAGTTTATCAGTTAGATCTTTGAATTAGACAACAAGGCATCCTGACAACAAACTGTCCTTATATATTCAGTATACATAAATTTATGCCAATGTAACTCCACGTTACATGTTTTATATCTCCAAATATTATCAACTTTCTTTTTGCTGGTAGTGTTACATATAGTCATGGCTAATCATCCACATACATGTGATGGAAATTACCAACAATAGATTCAGAGTACTTACCTTGCCACTAAGGATTCATTTGACTGTGATTATTACCCGATTGAAACTCTTGCAAATCTAAATCAATTTCTGACAGTTTATGGGTCATTAAAATAATTGTCCACAGCAAAAAGTATACAGATTAGTTAATAAATGTAGTTCTATCTCTTTAAAAGACATCAAACATCTAATATCCATCTAAATTAAAGTTTAATCCAGTCTGTGGGAATGACTTGTTAATTATCAAATAAGCCTAACCTAAGCCGTACCTTGTTAATAAAGAACTCTCTTAGAGAAACCTTGGTAAATATGAGTGGTGACTGCCCATTTTATAGAGCAAATGCTAGTTTTGAAAAAGTTTTGAAAGTTATTTTTTAAATGCCCAATAACTACTTTACTTGTCGTGCAACTGTCTTGCCTACCTTGGACATTAGTGTTTGGAGGTCAAAGTCACAAACTCCTGGAGGTGAAGGGAGAATATTTCCTGTCTCTCTGTACATATAGTTGAGGAGTAGTGATGGAGGGACAGAACTGGATATTTTACATTCTAGACTGACTCTGCATTCATTTGCTCATTTACTCATTCATTCTGTTTTACCCTCTGTCTCCTTATTAGCCCCTTTTGTCATCACTTTCACTATGCCCAACTGGTCAAGCCATTCCAGCCAAACGTATCCATGAACTTTGACTTTTGGCAGACACATTGATAAATGGTCCTAAAAGGTTATGATGCTAAGAACAAAGTGAAACTCCCAGGCCACACAGTGACAATGAAATACATCACTGCTTCTGAGTTTTGTTAACTTTTCTGCTGACTACGTAATAGAAATGAAGGCATTTTCTATTTCTTCCATCAGGTTATGCTGTCGAACAAATTCCATGGCCTATTTTATGAATTACACAATGCATCTGATTACATATAGGTTTTATTAGGACTTTAGAAGGACACAGAAATCAGTGGAAATGCTTGAGTTTTATATCAGATATAAGCTATTTACATAAATTGGATATTACTCTTTTTTATTTTTTTGACTATGTTTAATACACATTGTTTTTAAAAATGAAGAACCTCACCAATCTTCCGGAATCCCTAAAGACATATGCCTGACATGTCGCCCTGTTTAATCACTTTCTGCCTTCAAGCAGATGTTGGCCCAGCTAGGCTCTTTGTATTTGTCAAATTCACCAATGTGCTTGCTCTTTCCTGATGAACATGGTCTCATCACAACTAAATACGACACAAGCAATGCTTTCCTACCTTCTCTGAATTTCTTCATACATATTTCTCAGCTTAGAGCATCACTATTAATGACCCTTTAGTGGGAAACGAGGAGGTCTTTCAGGTCACACAGTGAGTAAGATGTGGGAGTCAGTCAGCTTGGGCTTATACATGATGCTTCTTCATGTGGTGACCTCCTTAATTCCATAACCTTCCTATAGCTTCTCTTTATAGAGCCTTAAAGTTAGAATAAGGAAGCTAAATGATCTGTCATTGTGGATTTAATATTTCTTTTCATTCTCAAAATGTTCTGGTTTAGGCAATAAATATTTATCTGCTGGGAGCCAGCGTGAGGAATCCCATCCATGACAAGATCATGCGGCAGAGATCTGATGGGCAAGGTCAAGTCAGATCTCAGGTTTCCCCCTGGTATTTCCTGAGCATGTACCCCCAAAATAAGAATATGCCTGCCTTATTGTATTGTACTTTGGAATTAGTGCAGCCTGGAGCCTCTGGTATAAGGAACAGACATGATCTATGGACGCAGTTTGTTTCACAGTGAGTACCTCTTCCCGCCACGCCGGGCCGCCCCGGGGACCCTCCTCCCCGCCTCCCTCCCCTCGTGGCCCAGCGCGCAGGGAGAGCCTGGCCCCCGCCGCGCCCTCGCCGGACCCCGCAGTCCCCGCGAGTCTGGGGCAGATGTAAACTTTCTGTATTGCCGCATCCTCGACCCGGCGTGGGGGGGCGCGCGGCGGTGGTCCCTGGAGCGGAGTGTCGGCCGAGGGAAACAGCCTCGCCGCGCGCCGGGGCGTCGGGGGGTGGAGGGTGCCGAGTGCCCGCTGGGGACGCGCACGTGCGGCAGAGGACTGGGAGCGGGGCCCAGGGAGGTCTCAGGTGGAAGGTGGGGAGAGAGCCGGCTCGACAGCTCCGGGGAGGAGAAGGAACGGTCCTTTCAGGGGCTTCTGGAGCCCAGCGGGCCCGTGTCGCCCCTCCGGCGGGTCGTGTGTGAGCCACCTGAACGCCACGCTCGAGGGTAGCGCGAGTGCCAGCCTCAACTCTTCCCGAGAGTGTAGATAGACCTCGAGTGTCGCTTCTCGAGTGTGCGGTTCGCGTGCGGTTGAGGGGAGGGCGGAGGACTGGAGGCAAATAGCATCAGAAGTCATCGAGTAAAAAGGCAGGCTAAGAAGATCTGTGGTGGGAATCTCACAGGATAGAGGGAGGGTAAGCCTGCCCGTGCCACGCAGCCAGGAGACCGGCGTTGCTGCTGTATTCATCGCAGGACACAATCCACAACGCGGTTCCATCCGAGTAGAAACCCCAAACCAGCAGCTTGGTATTGGTGGCTGTAAACGTGTGTGTGTGTGTGTGTGTGTGTGTGTGTGTGTGTAGACATGGCAAGTTAAGAGTAAGACTTTTTATTTTTCTACCTGAACACAGACAATAACAACCTGTTTTAATCTAAAAGCAGAACAGTCTAGATAGAGTACAAGTAAAATAATTGACATCCTTTCTCAAACACTAATATCAAGGCTCACATATACTTTTCCTGGAACAGTCTTCATGGATGCATTTTTAAGATCCTGTCCTGAACTTTCGTTTAGGAAATCATTGTGGATTATACCTGCCCTTATCCAAAATCATTTTTAAGTGGACTTATAGACCTAATGAAACTGAGAGCTTTTAGATAATTGACACGAAAATAAATGATAAGAGAGAAATACAGAAGGCAAAATCAGAAATTATGAAGACTAGATTACTTTAATACTTCTCTCAGTTTTAGACTTTGTGAAAATGTTAAGTAAGTCAAGGATGTGGAAGTAAAACAGTAAGATGTGTTTTAATGGTCTTCGTAGATTTACTGTTAAGTTTTAGATCAGTCTTTTTCTGATACTGAAAATCTGCCTTAATAAAATGTTTATAGAAATAACCTTTCTTAAAATTATAAAATATTCCTGGATAATACAAAAGATTGCATCAAAGTTAAGATTAGGAGAGATTCATTTCCTAGCCTAAGCATGCTGAGAACTGGGGTTATTTGGTAGGTCCGTTTTGTAAAAGAAACGTTTTTATTATGGTACTTAATGCCTTCAGTCCACATTAGGCTGTTCTTCCCTTGTTCTCCTCCCCCACCTGTCCGTAGGATTTGGTGAAATATTTGTTTCCTAAAATACAGTAACATTGTTGATGAAAACACTTTTCCTTTTCATCCTTTGCCCTGCTGACCCTCTGTCTTCTTTGCAAGAAGCTGGCAAAGTCGTTTACAAAGGGCAGCCAGGCCACACTCCTGAAAGCCCACAGTGATATGACATTAGTAGGTAACAGTGTTGACTCAGTCTCAAAGTCTGAATTTGCCTTAGGAGCTTGAGTCTCAACCATTCTTAACTGGCGTTACTTCCTGAGGAGACTCCTAAATTGTCCTGATTTGTACATTTTGAATCAGTTTGTGCGAGTTCTCAGTTATCTGAGAAGGGTTGACAGTAATAATCTTTGATATCTTTTTATCTTTAAACTGTTATGTTGTTAATAGAATTTGGTCATTTCAGTGTACATTAATCTTCCCAATTTTTCTGTTCTCTTTCAGTTGTAGCAAGTTTAATCATCCTCCATTTGTCTGGAGCAGCCAAAAAAGGAACAGGTGTGTTTCTTTGGAAAAATGCAAGTGGGAGGCCTCTCCTCACTTGCATTTTCCTGTATTCTCCATATTCTTAATATTCCAGAATATCTGAGTATTTTATAGTGTGTATAATTGATTGGTTTTGACTAAGACAGCATTTAGAAGTTAATTTACTAATGGATATTGTAAGAATGTCCTCTCTATTTTTAGTTGTGTAGAAAATTGGATAATGGGGCTTTAAAAATTTTTATTTTGCAGAAAAGCAAACCACCTCAGAAACACAGAAGTCTGTGCAGTGTGGAACTTGGACAAAACATGCAGAGGGAGGTATCTTCACTTCTCCGAACTATCCGAGCAAGTACCCCCCTGACCGGGAATGCATCTACATCATAGAAGGTGAGGGAGCCAAGTCCAGCCTGGCCGTCCCTGAGCTCGGGATGGACAGTGTGCATATAGACATTACAGAGATTGCTTCTGGAGACTGTACACATAAATATCTCTGAGTGAAGCCAATAGCCATAAAATCTGGAATCGAGCTAATTATTGAAATGATTAGTAAAGGCTTTGTTGTTGTTGCTTAGTTGCTAAGTCGTGTCCAGCTCTTTGCAACCCCATGGACTGTAGCCCATTAGGCCCCTCTGTCCATGGGATTTCCCAGGCAAGAATCCTGGGGTGGATTGCCATTTCCTTCTCCAGGGGATCTTCCTTCATCTCGGGATCTAACATGTCTCCTGCATTGGCAAGCAAGATTCTTTACCACTTAGCCACCAGGGAAGCCCAGTATACATAGAGATATTACAAAAATTGGTTCTGGACACCCTACACAAAAAATGTCTCTGAGTGAATCCAGCAACTATAAAATGTGGGATCGAATTAATTATTGAAATGATTAGTGAGTGAATGAAGTTGCTCAGTCTCGTCCGACTCTTTGCGACCCCATGGGCTGTAGCCCACCAGGCTCCTCCATCCATGGAATTTTCTAGGCAAGAGTACTGGAGGGGGTTGCCATTTCCTTTTCCAGGGNTGTGGGATCGAATTAATTATTGAAATGATTAGTGAGTGAATGAAGTTGCTCAGTCTCGTCCGACTCTTTGCGACCCCATGGGCTGTAGCCCACCAGGCTCCTCCATCCATGGAATTTTCTAGGCAAGAGTACTGGAGGGGGTTGCCATTTCCTTTTCCAGGGAATCTTCCCCAAACCTAGGTCTCCCGCATTGAGGGCAGATACTTAACCCTCCGAGCCACCAGGAAATCCCTGAGTGAGATGATTAATAAAGACTTATAAACAGGTAAATTCTGGAAAATAAAAAGAATTCAACAACTTAGTTTATTTTGCAGTTGATTTCATTGATGTGGAATTCTTAATTAATGGAATGGATGTATGATTGGCATAATATTACCGAATGTGTAATAATTTTGGCAGTCATCTTTTATTGGTTAAATAATTAGTAGAATAATCTATACTTTTGTTGTTTTCTCTCTTAAATACTATGAAGCACCCAAGACGTATCCATGTAGAAAGAAATATAATCATGGAGGGTGGGAGGGAGGCTCAAGAGGGAGGAGACAGATGTGTACCTATGATTGATTTGCATTGTTGTAAGGCAGAACACAACATTGTAAAGCAATTATCCTCCAATTTAGTTTTTTTTTAATTCATAATCATATTTTCCAAATATCAATCTGCGTATTATTCCGAGCCTCAGTCTGTGCTCAAAAGTGACATTTTCATCCTTTCATGCCAAAGTCAGCATTCCAAATAATGATGCTTCTCCTCATCAGTTTTTTTCTCAGCCTGAAGGATTAAAAGTGCTGAAAAAGGGATTTGCTTCTCTTTGAACATTTTCCATTTCCATTACCCTTGTAGACACCTCTCTATTAAGGACAATTTTTTAAAATATATGAACACTTCATCTAGTGGTAGAAGTTTTCAATATTATGTGTTAGCACCTAATGGCCCCAAACTTGCAACTTCACAAACACCTGTGCTCCCCCTACCGCACACACACACACACACACACACACACACACACACACAGAGTTACCTTACCAGAGTTAACCATAACAGGTATTCATGCTCACTAGTTACTTACAAGCAAGGCACATGTTAATTTGATAGGTCTTTCTTTCATGTCAAGGACAGAACTTAAAGTTGGGAGATAAAGAGAACCTCCTATCACTGTGAACTCTTCTTGAAATACTTCATACTGGCCCCTTTTTCATTCATACATTTCACAAATATTTACTGAACCACTCTTGTTAGTACAGTTTAGAGAGTATTGAGCAAAATAGACATGGTACTTGCCTTTTGGAACCTACAATGTGGCCTGGGTACTATGCTGTTTTCCAGTAAACAATCTAAAGTAGCTCTGAGATGAGCAGTGTTTGGAACAGGGAGAAAGACAAGGCTGTAAGGAGAAAGAGATGCTTGCATTCGGTTTTAAAGACCATTCAGGACACTGCCATTCTCTGTGTAAAATAGCATGTGCAGAGGTTCAGAGATAACAGTGTGGTTAGTTAACCAGATGTTGATTCAGAGGGCTTTTGCAGAGTGAGGAGAGGAACAAGTGAGGAGGCTGGAGTGCACGTGGTCTCAGATAAAGGAGAATTTGGTATCTGTCTGTCACCCAGGCCAGTTTGGACTTGATATTGTAGACAATGGGGTGCCACTGAAATAATCTCAGGAGAGAAATAGTAAGCTGAGATTTTGATGAAGTAACTGGAAGAAAAGAACTGAACTGGAAACTATTGTGAAAGACCAAGTAAACCACAGGGAAACCCTAAACTACACAAGTGACATTGATGGAAAAACAATGAAGGGTATTTGGGAAACTGAATCTTGAGTGACTGGATGTAGGGAGGGGAGAGTAGGCCATCCTGGGACTATTCTATAGGTTCTGGCTTGGTGACATGTTAGATGTGATTGTTATGCCAGCTAAGGAACAGGGGTGGAGAAAGGGGGTTTAAGGGAAAGCCACAGGTTCAATTTCATGTTTATAGAGATGTCTCATGAAGAAATTGCATGTGTGGATCTTTAGTTCAGTGGATAGTCCTGGCGTGAAAGTATATGTTTACAGGTGATAAGTAGAGATTGCTGTTGAGACTATTAGTATGAGTACCATCATCCAAAGGGCATTTATAGCATTTTAACTCTTTAAAAAATACAGATGCCTGGGTCAGCCTCTAGATTTTCTCATTTAATTGGTCTTGGATGGAGCTGCAAATACTATTATATTGTAATCTCCCTCCTTTGGGATGTCCATGGCATCCAGTGCATTGGTCTGGAAAGAGAGGAGATAAAAAATACATAGAATAGATTTTTGTAAACTAATATGGAAGGGAGGGCAGAATAAAGAGAAAAGCAATGTGGACTATGAAGGAAAAGGCAGAGAGTTTCTGGGTTATAAAGTGAAGTCTCTAATTTTCTGGTGATTACATATCTCAATTCTATATACGTTTTGATACCCATGCATTCATTTTAAATGCAAGCATATACCAAAGGTGTTAGTTTTAAAGCCACTCAAGTGTGTGATATTCAATATATATTTAAGAACTGGTGTGGAGGGAACAGTAGCCTTTCGGAATGATTGCTGATCACATGGGAAGCGGGCCCTCCTGTGCCAGGTCTTAAGTTTCAAGTTTCTGGAGGGGTTGGTCTTTGGAGAGGGTCAGGAGGCTGGAGAGCACTCGAAGGATTCAAGACAGCTGTTTGCTAACTAGGATAAAAGTGTGGATATTTCAACAGCTGTGATGGCTGTACTGGGAGTACCCTGACTGAGTATCAGTCTAGAATGCCAGAATTTTGAACTGTTGGCCATGACAAGGCAAGAATGGAAAGGCTTCAGCAGATGCCTCCATGTAGAGGTTGACAGAGCTGCTCACCTGATCTCATTCTTCTGTGATGAGAGCTGTAAGCACACTTATAAAGATAAGCTCATTTACTGCAATTCACCCAACAGTGTTGTTGTGTGTGTGTGTGTGTGTGTGTGTGTGTTTTTTTTTACAAATCCTCAAGGACAAGCTGAAGGAAGAAGGTGGTTTGTTGGTGGTTTAGTCACTAAGTCGGGTCCGACTCTTGTGACCCCANAGATGTGTATAAGAGACAGGTGTGTGTGTGTGTTTTTTTTTTTTTTTTACAAATCCTCAAGGACAAGCTGAAGGAAGAAGGTGGTTGGTTGGTGGTTTAGTCACTAAGTCGGGTCCGACTCTTGTGACCCCATGGTGTGTAGTCTGCCAGGCTCCTCTGTCCATGGGGATTCTCCAGGCAAGAATTCTGGATTGGGTTGCCATTTCCTTCTCCAGGGTATCCTACCGACCCAGGAATCAAACCTGGGTCTCCTGCACTGCTGACAAATTCTTTACCGGCAGAGCTACGAGGGAAGCCCAAAGGAAGAAGGTAGACAGATACAGTTTGTGTATTTAGATTTATAGAAGAGGTGTTTTCTTTGTGTGTGTGTGTTTTGTTTTGTTGTTGTTTGTTTTTAAGCAAGATTTCCTCACATATACAGGAGTTGGTTTGGAAGTATACAGGTAGTCAAGAAAGTAGGAAAATACATGAAAACTTGAAAGGGCATACTGTCTTAGAAAACATGAAGGCCTGGAATGGCCTGAGCTTGGGCTGTTTGTGAGGTGGAAAGACCCTGCTGGGGCGAGCTGTAGGAGGCTTCAAAGAAACATATGTGTCCATTGTATTGATTGTTCCCTTATAGCTGATAGTCTCTGAATGAGTTTAAGCCTGAGAATAACAGGATAAGACTTGTGTTCTGGAAGAGTTACTCTTCATATGCCTCTACACACATTTCGCTCTAACCAAGACATCTGATTGGGACTACTTGAATGATTGTAGAACTCCATGCGAAGCAGATCTCAAGTGGTGTCTGACCTTAAAAATGGCTTCTCCTGAAGATACGGGAGAAGTAACAGAAAGATTGGAAGAAGGCAATGGTACCCCACTCCAGTACTCTTGTCTGGAAAATCCATGGACGGAGGAGCCTGGTAGGCTGAAGTTCATGGAGTCGCTAAGAAGGAAATGGCAACCCACTCCAGTGTTCTTGCCTGGAGAATCCCAGAGACGGGGGAGCCTGGTGGGCTGCCATCTATGGGGTCACTCAGAGTCGGACACGACTGAAGCAATGCAGCAGCAGCAGCAGCAGTAGCAACAGAAAGATGCCTCTCCACTCTTTAAACCTGAGTTAGGAGCCTCTCACAAAAATACCATGACTTGTTCATTGTGTCAGACATTGAAATGGTCTTTTTATATCAGAATAGTATTTTGGGCAACCTCATCAGTTTTAAGAATCACCCCTTAGACATTCTTACAGAAATTTTATCGCTTAGAATACTAACTGAAACAAACTTCCTTAGTGTTTCTAGGTATATCACAGTCAAAGTTGGATAGAAGTTATTATACAAGATGAAATCTTAAATAGAATCAGAAAAGTCAAACTACAAATTTAAAAAGGATCTTCTAGATATAATCTATCTTTCTTTCTTTTTTTTCTTTTTAGCTGCCCCAAGACAGTGCATTGAACTTTACTTTGATGAAAAGTACTCTATTGAACCATCTTGGGAGTGCAAATTTGATCATATTGAAGTTCGAGATGGACCTTTTGGATTTTCTCCAATAATTGGACGTTTTTGTGGACAACAAAATCCACCTGTAATAAAATCCAGTGGAAGATTTCTATGGATTAAATTTTTTGCTGATGGAGAGCTGGAATCTATGGGATTTTCAGCCCGGTACAATTTCACACCTGGTAAGTGGGGACTTGTTTTTCCCCATCTCTGTTTTCTTCCTTAGTTCTCTTTCTATCATAGTATAAGAACCTCTGTAAGACAACTTTATCATTTCCAAAGAGTTTCCCAGTTCTATTTGGAACCAAATCTACAGTGCTCTCTCTTTTCATTTCATAAATTCTGAAAGGGAAATTACTTTTCCTTAAAATTTAGCCTACTCTAGAGGTAAAGCGTAGTGACTCAGGGGTTTACATGGTCATCAGCAACACAGTTAATTAGTTGGACTTTCATTATGCTGAAACATGTAATTCAAGAAGCAGTCTGTAATAGAGAAACTAATTATACTTTGAATCCCAATAAACTTGAAAAGGCAATTGCAATATTGCAAAATGTATCCATCAAAATGATCTTTGGAGAACTTGAATAAAATATTCATTTGTTCTGAAAATTATCATTTTAAAAGCAAATGGATCTTAGGATAAAGCCATCTAATCTCTTTTTTAGAAATGCAAATCCCTAAGAGTTGTGATGAAAGGAAAAGTGAGCCCCCTAGCAGCCCAGTATTCATTTGCAAGGCCTGGCACACATTATCTGTTATTATATAATTATCCATTCTATGTCAGTTTTCCTTTTAAACTGTAATATTAAAAAAGTCCTGTGATGTTGACTGGCTCACTTTATGATAAGCTATCGTTTGTTATAATAAAAATTATCACATTTTTAAACTTTGTGAACATCAGGCTACAGCCATTTGAGATTTGATGAGGTCATTTTGTAAAATGGAAAGATGACTCAAATTACATAAAGCACATTGTTTACTTATAATTACATATTTTTTTAAAGTTTGTGTGTATCGTTTTACTCAGGTTGTAACAGGCAGTAGATTAAATTGGAGTGTACGTAAACTTTGTTCAAGTTTCCACCCCACATTACAGAGGTAACATCAGAGCAGGGCTGTGATGCTCCATTCAAATGCTAAAATATTTTAAATAATTAATATGAGATTAATGATGACTTTTATTATGATACTATAGACTAATAATATAAAATAAGTGATATAAACTCTAGTATATGTGTTAGCCTTACACATTACTAGATTGTGGTTTTTATTATGCTTTTCTAATATTGGAAAAGCATAACAGAAGTCATGGATATTTTACATGTGGCAATCAAACTTGATGTGTTCTGAAAACGTATAAACATTGTGATTACTTAATTAGTGCTAGAGTTTTTAATGTAAATACATATTTTCTTCTTGACCATTAATTTGGAGTATAACCAGAACCTAAAGACAATGGCATGTGTTACGATTTATTATGCTTTTCTAATATTGGAAAAGCATAACAGAAGTCATGGATATTTTACATGTGGCAATCAAACTTGATGTGTTCTGAAAACGTATAAACATTGTGATTACTTAATTAGTGCTAGAGTTTTTAATGTAAATACATATTTTCTTCTTGACCATTAATTTGGAGTATAACCAGAACCTAAAGACAATGGCATGTGTTACGATCTAGGCTTTCGTAAGTTCCATTTTCATCCTGAGATTAGTAATCATGGAAACAATGTGAGGATATAAAATTGTAGTCTCGTTAGAGACGTAGAGTCAACTTCATCAACTTCAGTAATGTGATCTAGATCCTAGCTCTACTTGAGATGCATAAATGGTGACGCTCAATCTGCTATCCTTGGGTTTCAAAATCTTCTTGGTTCTCAAGTGCTGTTCTTTGCTCCTTGTTTCTTTAGAGCCATGCTACTTCATCTGTAGAAGGAGAAGATTTTATCACCAAGAGCTACTGAATCAGAAGGGAATGTAGGGAGGTGGTTCATGAAATGAAGAATATGTTAAGGATAGACTTAAGCTTCTCTAGTCACTTGGACAAACTAACGTGTACCAGGAAGCCTGGCATCTGAGGGAAATGTAGAACCAAAAGAAATGTGTAGAAATCCCATGTCTGCAGAAGTTGACATTCCGTGGCCCGAGGCCATTGTCTGAGTGGCACCATAATCCACAACTCATTCTGTAAAGAGACAATATTGAGGAGGCCACTTAGTTGATGAAGGAGGCAGAGATTAGTGATAATTTGTCCATGGACAGAGGAGCCTGGCGGGCTACAGTCCATGGGGTTGCAAAGAGTCAGCCATGACGTAGCGACCACGGAACACACAGCATATAGAGAACAGGGAGTCGCAGAGGCTTCACTTTAATTGGGGCTTTATTTTTATTTGGTAGTATGCTGCAAGTGGTGCTTTGTGGAAGTTGAGCAGAGTTCTTCAAGTTCACTTTATCATTTAAATTATAAAGCAGTGATGACATTCTGAGGGCCCCCAAGTGGGATGCCCACTGCGAGGGGATCTTCCCCACTGGGTTCCAGCATGGCCGTGAGGAACACTGGTTTTAGAAGCAGATTAGGCTTCCAGTTCTGACTTTCTTATTCTTGCTTGCTACAAATTTTGGACATGATTCTTAATGTTTTATGCCGCAATATTTTAATTTGTAAAATAAAAATAGAAATAATGGTGATTACCTCAAAAGATTTGTTGGAAGATTGTTTGATTACTGACCAATGCATATTTATGAATTTTTCATTTCCTATAAGATCTCAACTGTTGATAGCTCTTAATTTATTAATTTGATCATGTGTTCTTTAGAAGTAAAGGGGGCTTGTCATACTTTATTGGGAGAGCAAGTGTCCCACATTTTTTAAAAATTATAACTGCTGTTTCCCTGACTTTGGGGGGGTGGATGTGCAAANTTTATGAATTTTTCATTTCCTATAAGATCTCAACTGTTGATAGCTCTTAATTTATTAATTTGATCATGTGTTCTTTAGAAGTAAAGGGGGCTTGTCATACTTTATTGGGAGAGCAAGTGTCCCACATTTTTTAAAAATTATAACTGTTGTTTCCCTGACTTTGGGGGGGTGGATGTGCAAAACTTAACCTTCCTGATGTCACTTTTCCTTATTAAGTTTGTTTAAGTGGGTCTAAGTCTCCACAGGAGGGTTATAGTTACTTCTGATAACAGTCATAAAATATGTTAGAGCAGACCAGATGGTCTTCATTATTTTTGAAAACTTATCACAATCTGGAATCTGGATCTTAATTTATAGTCTCGGAAACTTGAGGTGGGCACGTGAGAATTTACCCAGTCTTCGTAATGAGTCCCATTAACCAAGCTAAAAAGACTGAATATATACATATATGTGTAAACATCTATGCATATACATATATGCACACATAGAAAACATACATACATTTTCAGTTAAGTGTTCTTAGATGCACACAGCTCAATGTTTCTTGTAAGCAACCGTCCATAGACATTCAGATTATAATCAGAAGATTATACAGTGACTGTGAAATCCAAATATTGAAGCTTAACTTTGTAACTTGCATCCAGCTAAGGTACATGATGATTCACCTCTATAACATGGATCATTTTTCCCAGTGATGATTGAGGTTTAAGCTTTCTGTTGTTGTATAGGCACTAAGTCATGTCTAGCTCTTTGTAGCACACCAGGCTCCTCCGTCTCCACCGTCTCCCAGAGTTTGCTCAGAATTGTGTCCATTGAGTTGGTGATGCCATCCAACCATCTCATCCTCTGTTGCCCCCTTCTCCTCCTGCCCTGAATCTTTCCCAGCATCAGGGTTTTTCCAATGAATCAGCTCTCTGCAGGTAGCCAAAGTATTGGAGCTTTAGCTTCAGCATCAGTCTTTCCAATGAATATTCAGGGTTGATTTCCTTTAGGGCTGACTGGTTTGATCTCCTTGCAGTCCAAGGGACTCTTAAGAGTCTTCTCTAGCACCACAATTTGAAAGCATCAGTTCTTTGGCACTCAGCCTCCTTTATTGTCCAACTCTCACATCTGCACATGACTATAGGTTTCAAACTGCCATGGGTCATTTCCCCTGTCCAGTCTTGAGCTGTGGTCTTCTTGACCAAGACACTGATTTGTATCAACTCTTATCTCAAAACTTGTTTTTATCTCTTCATATCTTTGACTTCTTTTCCTAGTCACCTTTAAACAGAGGCCTTTAATCCCTGGCTCCTGTGTTCCTGGGAACTACTTGTGATCTGGTGGTAGATAGTGGTGGATGGAGGTCACCTGTGGACTTGGAGGGTGAGAAGCAGAGCCAGAGAAGATGCCACCGATTCACTCTTACAGGGATTTCCCATCGTCTGACACATTCTGATGATGCTGCAGTTTTTGTTTTATAGACGGTGACTATTTCTGGATGCTGTACCTTTACACAGTGAGATGATGAATCACCTAGGATTACAGTCTAGCATGCACGAGAAGGATTGTGAGATTGAGCGACAGTCAGGGAAAACTCAGCCAGTCAAACTCTCAGGTCTGCAGAGATGGTCCTTCGACAGGGTGAGGTCTGAAAAAAAGAGCTGAGGACCCCAGAGCCCTGGGGGGAGGTTCCGGGATGATCCCTCTTGGGAAAACGTCTCTGCTTCCGGTGTAAACACAGTTGTGTTGTGACGTACACTCTCCCGCTCCTGAGATGAGAAATGAATTCAAAGTTACTGAGAATGTTACAAGTTACATGATGGGAAATCTGATAACCCACAGATAATTGAAAAAGAAAACATATAAAAATTGCAATAGACTGACATTATCTTCTCATCTTAATAAGGTTTTCTCATCTTAATAACATTTATTGGGAAATATTTCCTCACATGAGAAAATATTTTATAATAAAATTACTTTAATAATACTGGAATAATATTCACCAAACTTGTAACAATGATTACCTTAGATGATTTTGGGAGCAGGATGGTTGAGAAGGAATTGAAGAAACCAAGATAGACATATAGTGAAAATTTATCAGCATTATCAGTTATTTTTTATTTTTGAAAAGGATACTATATTATTTTTGATATCACTTATGTAAATAAAACTTAAGATGAATCAAAAAGAGAACATACCATAGTTGATCATTTTCAGATGAACTTTATTCAAATTTAAAATGTATTTTTAAATAAAAATGAATTTTTAGAAGAGTGGATACCACTTCTCCACAATCCACACTTTTTTTTACTTAAACAGAAAATGCCATTTAAGTAGAGAATAACTTCCCCCGCAGCCAGCTTCCCTAGGCCTCAATTTTCTTTGCCACTTGAAAATATAAACTAAAGAGAAAATATGTAACCGTATGTGCTGTTCCACCAGTTTGGAGGCATTATCAGAGACTCCATGTGATATTAAGAAAGAAGAACATCCCAGATATTCTACTCTTGCAGAATGTAAACCTTTCAATCTCTTTAGGAACAAATATCTCTTCTTGTTGTTTAGTCTCTAAGGTGGAGTTCAAATCTTTTGCCACCTCATGGAACGTGGCTAGCCGAGCTCCTCTGTTCCTGGAATTCTCCGGGAAAGAATACTGGAATAGGAAGTCAATCCCTTCTCCAGGGGATCTTCCCATCCCAGAGATCAAACCCCATCTTCTGCATTGCAAGCGGATTCTTTACCAGCTGAGCCACCAGGGAAGCCCAATTAGCCTTGTGCTTTCCTTCCTAGTGGGGAGACTTTCTCCTCTTTCAGTTCAGTTCAGTCACTCAGTCATGTCCGACTCTTTGCAGTCACATGGACTGTAGCATGCCAGGCTTCCCTGTCCATCACCAACTCCCGGAGCTTGCTCAAACTCATGTTTATCAAGTCAGTGATGTCATCTGACCATCTCACCCTTTATCATCCCCTTCTCTCCCTGACTTCAATCTTTTCCAGCATCAGGGTCTTTCCCAATGAGTCAGCTCTTCACATCAAGTGGCCAAAATATTGGAGCTTCAGCTTCACCATCAGTCCTTCCAGTGAATATTTAGATCTGATTTCCTTTAGGATTGACTGGTTTGATCTTCTTGTTGTCCAAGGGACTCCCAAGAGGCTTCTCTAACACCACAGTTCAAAAGCATCAATTCTTCATCATTTAGCCTTCTTTGTGGTTCAGCTCTCACATCTATACATGACTACTGGAAAAACCATGGCTTTGACTAGATGGACCTTTTGGTGGTAATATCTCTGCTTTTTAATATGCTGTCTAGGTTGGTCATAGCCTTTCTTCCACGGAGCAAGCATCTTAATTTCATGGCTGCAGTCACCACCTGCAGTGATTTTGGAGCCCAGGAACATAGTCTTTCAGTGTTTCCACTGTTTCCCCATCTATTTGCCATGAAGTGATGGGAATGGATGCCATGATCTTTTTATGAATGTTGAGTTTTAAGCCAACTTTTTAGTCTCATCTTTACAGACATAAAATATAATACTTTTGAAATCTTCCTCTTTTGATGATATTTTCCTGAACTTGTTGTATATATCAAAGTTATAAACATCCTATTGGAGAAGTTTAGTTTAAGGATTATGCCTTGAAGTATCGAACAGGTCAGGTCGAGTTAGAATTTGTCATGGGATGAGTGGCGTTGTCAGCACTGAAATTATCAGGATACTTTGTACTTAAATAGCGCGTTTCATCTGAGCAGTGCAAACTGTTTCAGGAACATTCTGCACAATTCCTAGACTCCTTGGAAAACTCAATACTGATTCACTCCAAAGGCAATGGAAGGGATACACTGTAGTGCAGTGATTTAAATTGAATGTTTAAAAAAGATTTCTGTGTATATTAAATGATATATATTAATTAGGTAAAATACGGTCATAGACTCAATGTTACTTTAATTATCCATTGCAGTGCTTTTTCTATTTGAAATGTGTGAATATTAAAACATGTTGAAAATTACTAATTTTTCTTGTCTAGATAATCAGAGTTTAGATATATGCTTTGATGGTAAGAAAGAAAAGATATATTTTATCTATCTGTACCAGTTTTTCAGTAACTAAACTTTAATTTGCATTTTATACTAAAAGATGAAAGAATAAAAGTTTATAGGTTAATGTTAAAACAAGGACAAGGACTTTATCTGATTATTTTTTTTCACCTAGAAATAAAAGATTGAATAAGTTTTGGTCAGATAGCATTATGTTGTCTTTCTATTATCTTTACACTGTAGGCTCCCAGTATGCTAATTTCAATCCCAACAAATACTGTCAAATGGAAAATGTATGAAACAAAATTACATTTCTTCTTGAGGCTTTTCTTTTTCAAGAAATGAAACTGAAAACTTGAGAGTCACAGTAGGGTCATGTGATAATTACCAAAGATATTCATGTAAGGGCAGTTTCTCCATGCCTCAACTCTCATCCCCCCAGCCTGTGATTTGGTTGATCTGATATGTATAGAAGAGGGCTCAAGGGGAAGGTTGAGGAATAAGTAAAGAGAGAGAGAGAGAGGGAGAGAGGCTGTTTGGTCTAGGTGGGTGTTCAGGAGAGAAGTTGAGAGTGGGAGAGAATTTCCAGGATTAGCTCCCATCTGTACAGAGAATATTGAAAGCTGTAGCAGAAGAGAAGAAGGATTTTTAATGAAGTTTCCTGTACAGACAGAATACCTTTCCTCATCTTACTTTTTCCTGGAAAGGTAGAGAAAAGTGTTTAGGTGTGTGTTTTGTTTGTTTGTTTAATGATTAATTGTTGGACTGCATGTGTTTGAATATGGTACGTTTGAGACTGGTCCATGTGGAGCCTCAGATATATTTACATTGTAGCCATGTGTTTTCTTTAGATCTGAAAGAGACCTTGAAGTTAATCTCATTCAGCCTTTTTATTTTAAAGATAAAGAAGCCAGTGAGCTAGAGAAAAGGCGTTGCCCAGGTTCGTGAGCTCTGTGTAGAAGTTCAATGACTGCTTGTTTATCAGTTATACAACCACTGTGCTGATACACCTTTCACAAAGGTAGAGATCATGACTTTGATTACGTCACATATTGTAAGTGCTTTCAGTTTAGTTATATTAAGAAATTTAATTAAGGGACAAAACTGTATCACCCACATTTCACCATTACTGGTTATAGATTTTAAAATTCACCTTTCCCATGTTGCCTGAAATGCCATTCAGTTGACAGTGATGAAAAAGGCAATGATTTATCTTCCTTTCCATTACCTCTGTTATAAACATCTGCCTTTTCAGCCCCCACCCCCCAGCTGGAAGTGTGTGACTCATTTCCTGTTCTTCTCAAATGTCTCCTATTACTGACCTGGTCAGTTAGCTGTGTGTAAAGTGCTCTCATGACTTGGAACCTATGACTGATGTGCTAAATACTCAAGGAAAAATCTTGAATTTCTTTCTCCTGCAATGACTCCTTTCTAACACATGTATCTCTTACTTTCTTCAGAGACCAGTTGCTTCCAATCACCAACAGCTTCCCTCTCCCCAGGGCTGCTGTGTACAGCTGTGATGTTCAGGACACCAGGCTGAGGGAAGGAGAGCTGATTCTGCTCCCATTCAGGTGCCCCGAGCAGACCCATATCTGGAAATGGGTGCTGTTTGCTAATTTCCCCAAAGGCGTCTTACGGACTATCTAGGATCATACATTGATCAATCACAACATCACCTCTGAACCCATCACCTCTGGACCCAGTCACACCTTTGGATGTCCCAACATCCAAAGACCACCATCCACCCTCCATTAAAATTGTCCTAAAGAGAAATGGTATCATTTGAGTCAGAGAAACATTCAAGAAATACAATAAAAGAACAACAACAACATTTTGCATTCTTATGTTTTTTTCTAAGTGTCCACAGTTACCAGGCTTTTTGGTAAAATCTCCTAGCAAATGCTAACATTTGACTNAGAAATGGTATCATTTGAGTCAGAGAAACATTCAAGAAATACAATAAAAGAACAACAACAACATTTTGCATTCTTATGTTTTTTTCTAAGTGTCCACAGTTACCAGGCTTTTTGGTAAAATCTCCTAGCAAACGCTAACATTTGACTTATAGCATATTCAAAAAGTATGCTTTTCAAATTATAACAATCTGTATCTATATGTTTTGACTAAGAAA
The DNA here is from genome assembly GCA_006410675.1 of Oreotragus oreotragus. Lineage (NCBI taxonomy): Eukaryota > Metazoa > Chordata > Mammalia > Artiodactyla > Bovidae > Oreotragus > Oreotragus oreotragus. The sequence continues at coordinate 96,490 of SJYX01009788.1, forward strand.
ACATTATAGTCTTAAGTTTTTTTTTATTTTCAAAAAATTTTTACAACAATTTGCCCATAGTTTAATACTTATTATTATTTATGTGCAGAATCAATCAAATAGTTATCAGGAAAGCACCCACACTATTATTTTGATGACCAAAAATGTCTTTCTATTTTATAATTTGTCTTCCATTATAGCTATTTAAGTACAGCTCATGAAACTGTACTTAAAGTGAACTCACAGAATGACTTAGTCTCCACTTGTATTTGCCACTTACACTTATTCACAAATATTTATTGATTTACTGTGCTAATATTGTAAATATACACTGTGTAAAACATCCTGTCTTCCCTACAATGAATCCATATTCTATGAGAAGAGTAAGATATTGTGTAGTAGAGTGATGCCCTTCACCCTTCAAAAAGTTGATACTCTATTTCTATCTCTACATGTATATATGTACCCATCTCTCTATATCATTTGATTTTATGTCAATGCCATCTTTATACATAAATATGGCAGCAACTCCAACAAAATAGCAACTTGCAATCCTTTCCAGAGATGTGCATGGGATGGTGGCATTTTGTTTGTGGCAATAATAGCTATTTGTAGAACCTGGCACTCTTTAAGCCTCTGCCTCTCCATGGCATATCTCCCTGATGCCTTTGCTTCAAAAGAGCTATGCTGTCTGTTGTTGCTTGCTCACTTGGCTAGCTTCCCACCATTCCACAGCTATGCTGACTTGCTTGAAATTCTGCTTCAGTACATCCTGATGGCATTTTCCCTCTCCAACTCATTTCAGACACCTCACTTCACCCAGACGACCACAAGGATTACAGAGTGATTATGATACAGAAGGACTATTCACAATCAGCAAGCCATGTGCCACAGATGAGCTAAACTTGCCTTTTAAGCAGAAGGACTTATTAGTCGTACATATGTCACTTCTATTCTGTTGTCTATTGATCATAACCCAAATCAGAAAACTGTTCTGTTTCCCTTGGAATTTCCTTCTGAAATTTGCACTTCAAAGCCCCAAAGAATTTCTCTAAGTGATTCAAAGAGAAATGAGATACAGAGATCCGTATTACTACCTTAAAACGTTCCCAGACTCTATTATGCTTGCTGGTGCAGTCTGAAAGCGTATTACCTTTAGCAGATTTGGCGGGCAAACGAAGTCGAATTTGTAGACTGGTCAGTGGCGGTGCTGATGAGTTAGGAAAGCAGAGATGAGGGTTGTCATGGCAATGATAGGTGAAGTCTGACATAGAGAGTTCCCACAGCATGAAAATGAGTCAGGTTTGAAGAGATCTGCTGTGGTAGGCAATTGGTTAACTGGTGAGAAAATTATTCTTAGGTTTTTTTGCATGGGCATGTTACTTTCCTTTAATAAGTATTTTCAAATAATATTTAAAAGTTTATTATTTTATTTAAATTTTCAAATAATACTTGGGATAAATAAGGTTTATCCCAAATTTAAATTCAAAGAAAATGATCATCAAAAAGTAATATAACCATGCTTATGTTTTGTTGACCACTGTTTTTATCATTTGTATCATTTCTTCTGTCCACTCCATTCATTATCCCCTTGGTTCTTGCTCTTGCTTCTGCTTCTCCATTCCTTCTTTCATTTACCTGAGTAGTGGCCACATACCTCCTTCCTTGACAGCTATAGGCAGTGTGTCTTCCACTGGCTTCTACTAACTCCTTACCACCTTCTACTCACAGGTTGCTGGGTCTCTAGACTCTTCATTATGTCTCCTCACTGTTCCAGCCCCATTGTTCGGTCTGAGCCCACATTTTCTAGAAAAAAAAATCCAGATATTGTGTCCCTCTTGTTTATGAGCCCTGACATAGGAAAAATGTAATGATTCTTTGAATAAATACGGTGTTTATTTTCCTGTTCAAATGTCGTCGACATGTATGTTCTTCGGACTACACTTTTCATGTCTAGCTTGAGTTGTGTATCAGTTTTTCCTCCATTAACAACTTATATGTTCCATTCTAGATCATAAAGTAATCCACAGCAAAGCCCAGCTTTTTGTTAACTTAAGGCAAATTACTTCTAAGGATGTGATTTGTGGTGCTTTCTCATTATCTATGGATGACATGTTCTTTTAGGCCTAAAAGGTACCCTTGTTTTAGAAAAGTTCCTTAATAGTTTCAGGTTATTTTCAGTGTAATATCTCAGTCCTCATCAGGAAAAAACAAGTTGAGGCCATAACTTATAGTACGTAGTTAACTTAAAAGAGCTGTTTAGGCATTTCCTTTGAAATGTGCAGGGGAACGCTCCATTCCTCTCAGAGAATATCGGCGCTATGCTAGGTCTTTGTTGCAGTCTACTTGGATGAGTCTTCATTTTTTCATTTTGCATAAACCTATTTTTCTGTTTCACAGTTTTCTAATAATTTCATATTATATGTATTCCTCCATTAACAACTTATATGTTCCATTCTAGATCATAAAGTAATCCACAGCAAAGCCCAGCTTTTTGTTAACTTAAGGCAAATTACTTCTAAGGATGTGATTTGTGGTGCTTTCTCATTATCTATGGATGACATGTTCTTTTAGGCCTAAAAGGTACCCTTGTTTTAGAAAAGTTCCTTAATAGTTTCAGGTTATTTTCAGTGTAATATCTCAGTCCTCATCAGGAAAAAACAAGTTGAGGCCATAACTTATAGTACGTAGTTAACTTAAAAGAGCTGTTTAGGCATTTCCTTTGAAATGTGCAGGGGAACGCTCCATTCCTCTCAGAGAATATCGGCGCTATGCTAGGTCTTTGTTGCAGTCTACTTGGATGAGTCTTCATTTTTTCATTTTGCATAAACCTATTTTTCTGTTTCACAGTTTTCTAATAATTTCATATTATATGTATGTGTACATATACATGTACACATATATATATAATATTTTGTTAAATGTGGTCAAATATGGGCCATAGTGCTAGACTGTTGAAGTTTTGACTTAGAAACTTTCCTATTATGTGACTTTTGGCAACAGTAGTTTACTCAATCTCTTAGAGTTTCAGTTTCCTCATGAGACCAGTACTAGCCCCATTATCATTATGGATTTTGCTACTAACGATATAGCCAAAATATGAACATATTTTGTTGAATGTGACGTGATATTCCCTGAGATCACATCTAAACCTCTGATCATTTCTTAGAGTCATTCAGCAACACTAGAGTTTTGACCCATAGTTGGTCCAAACTGTGCAGTAAATGCTGAGATGTGAACATGACTGAGATGCAGGATCTCCTCTTGAGGAACTGAGGGTGTGTTTGAGGACAGAATATTTATGCCTAATGCAGTGAGTGCCACAGCAAGTGCACAGAGCGCTGGCCCCTATAGGGTAAGTGGGGGCATTGCCTGATGGTGAAAGACATGTTGCTCGGTGACATTTCCCTGCACACCCCTCCCTGCAGCCTCAGGATGGACCCTGTGTCCTCCCGGGCTCCCCCAGCCAGCTCCATCATGCCCTAGTGACATGCATGACAAAAAACTTTCTTTCTCTCCATTGACACCAGACTTCTCGAAAGGAAGGAACAATGGTTTATATGTTTAAGTTTCTAGAGCCTCTTCAGTGTTTTGCATGAGCTGATAGTTACTGAAATTTACATGAATGCATACCTACATGAGTTAAAAGAGAAATGCATGGAGTTAAGTACCCAAAGAAGGTAGAAAGAGTGAGATAGCAGGTATGGAAAAGTTGGTAAAATGTATAGCAGGAAGTCAAGACCATTTGGCATGTGGGAGCTTTAGTTGCCACATGTGGGATCTTTAGTTGCAGCATGTGGGATCTTGTTCCCTGACCAGGGATCAAACTTGGGGTCCCTGCTTTGGGAGCATGGCGTCTTAGTCATTGGTCCACCAAGGAAGTTCCAGTCAAGACCATTTGGAAAGCAGATTTGTGACTTTGAAAAAAGTTGAGATGAGACTGATTCAGATAAATGTTTCAAAAGCCATGGTAGTGAAAGTCGCTCAGTTGTGTCCAACTCTTGCGATCCCACGGACTGTAGCCCACAAGGCTCCTCTGTCCATGGGATTCTCCAAGCAAGAATACTGGAATGGATTGCCATTTCCTTCTCTAAGCCATGGTTCAGTTCTGTTCATTTCAGTCACTCAGTCGTGTCCGACTCTTGCGATCCCATGGACTGTAGCCCACAAGGTTCCTCTGTCCATGGGGTTCTCCAGGCAAGAATACCGGAATGGATTGCCATTTCTTTCTCTAAGCCATGGTTCAGTTCGGTTCCGTTCATTTCAGTCGCTCAGTCGTGTCCAACTCTTTGTGACCCCATGAATCACAGCACGCCAGGCCTCCCTGTCCATCACCAACTCCTGGAGTTCACTCAGACTCGCGTCCATCGAGTCGGTGATGCCATCCAGCCATCTCATCCTCTGTTGTCCCCTTCTCCTCCTGCCCCCAATCCCTCCCAGCATCAGAGTCTTTTCCAATGAGTCAACTCTTCGCATGAGGTGGCCAAAGTACTGGAGTTTCAGCTTTAGCATCATTCCTTCCAAAGAACACCCAGGTCTGATCTCCTTTAGACTAAGCCATGGTAATGATATATAATTTTAGGAGAAGTGGGAAATAGACTAGTATTTTAAATTGAATTGCAATATTTGAGGCATTTATTGTAGTCCTGCCTGTGATTTATTAGAATGTGGAGGATGGATTGAGTAGAGAAAGAATAGAAATGCAGGAAACAAAGATAAACAATTAAAATCAAGCAGGTAAGAAATTGTAAGAGCCAAAATGAGCGTAGTGTGTGCGGCAGTGTACTGAAAGAACAAATTTGACGCCAGTAAGATTTAGTGACTCATTAAGTGTGCGTGTCCACTTAAGAAAGAAGAGTAGAAATGACTGAAGTTTCCATCCTTAATGACTTGGTGATTATGTCATAACTTATGTTGGAGAATAAAAGAATAGCAAGTGCTATGTTTGTTTTTAAAGATGTCAAAGGGAAGTGCCTAGTGTGATAGCTCTGGGGGCAATTTGCAAGCCTGTTAGCAATTCAGAGCTGAAGCAGGAAGAGCAGAGAGGGAAGGTGAAGAAGGGAGCGAATTAGAGGGCTGAGCACAACTAATTATGACATCCACAAATTAGAACAGAATATTGTATGAGTTTGAGCCAATACTCTTCTAAGTAAATTAGAACACAAAGTTGTACATTTCGGAATTTTACATTGTACTTGGTCTTGGCATCTTCTTATTGGACAGTCTTAGTTGGTAATCAATTGACATCAGTTTTTCTTTGAGTATGGGTGAACTTTAGGGGCTTTCCAGGTGGCTCAGTGGTAAAGGACCCACCTGCCAGTGCAGGAGAGGCAGGAGACATGGATCTGAAATGGATTTGATCCCTGGGTCAGGGAGGTCCTCTGGAGGAGGAAATACCAACCCACTTCAGTATTCGTGCCTGAAAACTTCCATGAACAGAGGAGCCTGGCAAGCTACAGTCCATGGGGTTGCAAAGTCAGACACGACTGAGCTCACACGCCAGGACATAGTCCCATGCTTGGAGGGTTCTAATGATTAAGGACTGTTTCCTGAGTTATGGAGAGAACTACTTCCATGAGACAGGTTACAAAAGATGAGCTTCTCTGGGATGGTTTTGAAAGGTTCAAAGGTAGACATGAGCGGTACTGCATATTGAATAACAGATCATTTAGTAATATTTTCATTTTCTTTCTGTATGGATTGCCATACTTCCTTTTAGTAATGATATCATTTATTTATGCTTACTTTTGAATATATAATATCTCAATTATCAGGATAATTTCAGGTGTCTTTCAAAATGTGAAGAAACACATTTGGTCTAATTTAATGAAGAAGTCAGGGGAGGGAGAAAAGAAGAGTTCCTTTTCTGTATTCATTATTTCCTTGTAATTCAGACAATATTTACTTTATTACTTTATCTCTTGCTTGATTGTCTATATTGAATTTACGCTGATTGCTGTTGCAAGCTGTAACATTGTAAAAGAGCAATGGGGATTCACTATTGGCTACAATTTAGATGGTAGGGATAAGAAAAGGGAAGTTAGTTTGGAAAATATTCTGATACACATATCTTACATATTTATAAAAAGCTGCTTTCTTATCAAAAGTTTTTGGATTTATTAGATAAAATATCTCCTCCCCAAATTTCTCCATGTTATTGTCCAGCAGAACAATATGTGATAAATGTAATCATTCAAAGTTAATTTAAATGAAATAATGGTATGATTAGGCAGTGATTCTTGCCTTCCACTGTCTGATTATAAGATATTCATCTTAATAAAGCTAAAGAATTATTGAGTTCTTATTCTATGCCAGAATATGTTGCATACTCTATTTCCTTTGATTTTTATAGCCCACCTGTGAGGTATTGTATCATTGCCATTCTCATTTTAAATTCTTGAAAAAACAAATATTTAAAATTTTGCATATTGTGCTTCAGGTCATCTCCCTACCAAAGCTGAGATTTGAACATAAGAAATGTTTATATTTAGGTATTATGTCCTGCAGTTAACAGACATCTGTTTCCTTCAGGGCTAAACTTGACTTTTTTTCACCCTTTGTGATTTTTATTGTAGAGCATTGAGATGTATTCATGCATCCTAGAGTTTATCCTTTCTGTATATTTTGCCATCTTTCAGATAACAGCAAGTTCTGTCTCTATGTCATAATTAAGCAAATAAATAAATTCCCCTGGATTTTTAAAACCTTAATTACAAGAAATTACTTTTATTATTGGATGGAGAATGATCCTATAAGCCAGTCTCTATTGATGAGAAATATTACCTGATATGGAATTTTATTCACCCTAGCCATGAAAATCTGCATTTTATCTTTAAAGTATTTTAAATTAATTATTCATTTATTTTTAAATGTTAATATTAATTTTTTGGCTGTGCTTGGTCTTAGTTGCGGTATGTGGGATCTTTAGTTGAGGCATGAGGTATCTCGTTCTCTGACCAGGAATTGAACCCAGGCCCCATGCACTGAAAGTGCAGTCATAGCCACTGAACCACCAGGAAGTCCTGAGGGAGACTGTTTGCATGACCTGCAACTATTGGATTTTGAGAAGCTGAAATATCAGAAAGTGAGTCTTAATGATCATAAGAACAACTTTCTTAGAAATTAAAGAATCATGGAATCCTCTCAAGCTTTCATTCACTGACAGGGAAAGAAATTTCTATATCAGTCAAAGGCTATAGTTGGAAGTAAAATAAAGTAAGATTATTCCTCTTTGAACTCCATAGGAATAAACCTAATAAATCCTAGTAAACAAATCTATTAAAAAACTATTTTCCTATATTATAAAGAAAAAACAAAAACTTAGAAATGTTTAAAAACTTACCCAGCCTCACCCAGTTTACAAGTTACAGAAGAAAAATTAAAATCCCTTGAAGTTTGACCCTAACTCTTGCTTTTAACTCCTATGCAGTACTTCCTAAGAAAGTTAAATTGATAAACTAACTGTGTTCCTAGATACCTTTACAGTAAGGAAGAACAGTATTTTAACTCAATTTTTATTTTGCCGACCAACAGTGATTGTTTAATCTACAACCCACGCCATTGCTCTTCCTACATTTATCTTATTGTAGTTTCTCTGGAGTCAACTGGGGAGTCAGTTCTGCAGAGAGCTGCTTAATAGAGATCTCCTAGATGTCCACTGTTATATTTATGATGTTCAAACTTGAGCTCATTAATTTTGCATGCCAAGTGAACACCACACACTAAAAAATTCCCCCAGGCTTAAGTCTTCTCCTGTGTTCTATTTGTTGTTATTCAAGAGCACCATGGTTCATCCAGAAATTCAAATCCAAATTTAACCATATTTAATTAGAGAACCATATTTAATTTTTTCTATCCTACTCCCTAAGTCCTCATCACTCACTGAGTTCTCCTGAATCTACATCCTGAAAGTTCTCCACTGCTTTTAATCTCCCCCATTCCTACTCACATTATGTTCATTCTGGCCCCCAGGATGCCTCATCTGGCCAAGTGTAATATCCTGTGTCCTTTTTTTCAGACACATTTTCCTATCTCTCTAACCCACTCCTGCCAAAGTTATATGAGAGAAAAATCTAATCGTATTCACCCCCTGGTTAAAACCATTCAGTGGCTGAGTATCCCATTTCTTCGGAGGACAGTCGTGGGCCTTAAGAATGTGACGTCTGTCTAGCCTTCCTCCACCATTCTACTTTTGACTCACGTCTTCCATTTATAAAAAGCTATTTGCAATTCCACTCTTCTCTGCTCCTGCACGTTTCTCCTGCCTAGAATGTCCTTCTACTCATTCATTTATGTAGGCTTTTTTTTTTT
>SJYX01009788.1:104806-122305 GCA_006410675.1 Oreotragus oreotragus
ATAGCATTGAAATACGTATACTATCATGTAAGAAATGAATTGCCAGTCTATGTTCAATGCAGGATGCAGGATGCTTGGGGCTGGTGTATGGGGATGATCTGGAGGGATGATGTGGGGTGTGGGGTGGGAAGGGGGTTCATGTTTGGGAGTTTGTGTACACCCGCGGCAGATTCATGTCAATGTATGCCAAAACCAATAGAGTACTGTAAAGTAAAATAAAGTAAAATGGGAAAAAAAAAAAACCCAAACAAATAACTTACAAATTTGAGAACAACTACTACGTGTATAGAAATACTGTCTTACTGTCTGGGTCTATAGTTTCCAAGCCATCAAAGAGTTAGAAGGGAATACAGAAAGCTTATAAATAAAATAGAAGGCAGAAAGACAGGAAAAAGGAAATGTGAAGAAAAAGGAGGTTTAAGAAAATTCAAAATTTGGTGGCAGAAACATCTTTGTTTATATTTAATACTGCTGCTGCTGCTGCTAAGTCGCTTCAGTCATGTCCGACTCTGTGCGACCCCATAGACGGCAGCCCACCCGGCTCCACCGTCCCTGGGATTCTCCAGGCAAGAACACTGGAGTGGGTTGCTATTTCCTTCTCCAATGCAGGAAAGTGAAAAGTGAAAGTGAAGTCGCTCAGTCGTGTCCAACTCTTCACGACCCCATGGCCTGCAGCCCACCAGGCTCCTCCGTCCGTGGGATTCTCCAGGCAAGAGTACTCGAGTGGGTTGCTATTGCCTTCTCCTATTTTATACTAATCAATATAAACAAACTAAATTTACCAATTTAAAAAAACTGAGAAGTGGTCTAGATTAAGGAAAAGAATCAGCTTTATAATACTCACAAGAAACACATCTGAAATTAATTAAAGTATACATATACACATATAGGAATATAGAAAATTAAGGAATACAAAAAGATAGAGAGGTATTAACTGAAAGAAAACCACCATTTCTTATCTCTTTCCACGTTTAGTATGGTTACCTGAACCATCCATGACTGGACGTTTCTTATTATATTAAAACTTTCACAAGAATATGTGACAACCCTTCTTGTTCTATCATACTAAACGCAATAGGTAATTTTATATTTGGTCCAAATCTCTTTTATTAAGTAATTTTTCTAGTGTTGAGAAATGAACATTTGGAAACTATTCTCATCCGATCATGTTCTCAGTAGTTAATGAATACTTCCCAGAACTTTTCTGTTGTCCAAAGAAGGCTCTTAATTCGTCTATACCAAGTACTCAGAATCAGATAACTGTAAATTCAATTTGAGATCATAACTCTAAAACTGAGGCTCACAAAAACTTTATGAGAAGAGAAACATACGCATGGTAGAAGGCCATGGAAATATAATTAGAAATAAAGTNCCCCCCCCCCAAAATAAAGTTTCTCACTGTTTCTATTGTTTCCCCATCTATTTGCCACGAGGAGATAGGATTGGATGCTGTGATCTTTGTTTTTTGAATGTTGAGTATTAAGCCAGCTTTTTCACTCTCCTCTTTCACTTTCATCAAGAGGCTATTTAGTTCTTCACTTTCTGTCATAAGGGTGGTGTCATCTGCATATCTGAGGTTATTGATATTTATCCCGGCAATCTTGATTCCAGCTTGTGCTTGATCCAGCCTGACATTTCACATGATGTACTCTGCATAGAAATTAAATAAGGAGGGTGACAATATACAGCCTTGATGTACTCCTTTACTGATTTGGAACCAGTCTGTTGTTCCATGTCTGGTTCTGACTGTTGCTTCTTGACATGCATACAGATTTCTCAGGAGGCAGGTAAGGTGGTCTGGTATTCCCATCATTTTAAGAATTTTCCAGTTTTTTGTTATCCACATAGTCAAAGTCTTTGGCATAGTCAATAAGCAAAAGTAGATACTTTTCTGTAATTCCCTTGCTTTTTCAATGATCCAACGGATGTTGGCAATTTGATCTCTGTTCTTCTGCCTTTTTAAAATCCATCTTGAACATCTGTAAGTTCATGGTTCACGTACTGTTAAAGCCTGGCTTGGAGAATTTTGAGCTTTACTCTGTTAGTGTGTGAGTTGAGTGCAATTGTGTGTTAGTTCTTTGGCATTGCCTTTGTTTGGGTTTGGAATAAAACTGCAGAGCATCGGAGTCTTTTCCAATCCTGTAGCCACTTTTCCAGTCCTGTGACCACTGCTGAGTTTTCCAAATATGCTGGCATATTGTGTACAGCACTTTCACAGCATCATCTTTTAGGATTTGAAATAGCTCAATTGAAATTTCGTCACCCCCACTAGCTTTGTTCATAGGGGTGTTTCCTAAGTCCCACTTGACTTCACATTCCATGATGTCTGGCTCTAGGTGAGTGATCACACCATCCTGGTTATCTGGATCATGAAGACCTTTTTTGTATAGTTCTTTTGTGTATTCTTGCCACCTCTTCTTAATATCTTCTGCTTCTTTTAGATCCATACAATTTCTGTCCTTTATTGTGCCCATCTTTGCAAGAAATATTCCCTTGGTATCTCTAATTTTCTTGAAGAGATCTCTAGTCTTTCCCATTCTATTGTTTTCCTCTATTTCTTTGCATTGAACCCTGAGGAAGGCTTTCTTATCTCACCTTGCTATTCCTTGGAACTCTGCATTCAGATGGGTGTACCTTTTCTCCTTTGCCTTTAGCTTCTCTTCTTTTCTGAGCTTTTGTAAGGCATCCTCAGACAACCATTTTGCCTTTTTGCATTTCTTTTTCTTGGGGATGGTCTTGATCACTGTCCCCTGTACAATTAACTTTGAGGATTAATGAAGTCACCAGCATTAAAGTGTCTGCAAATTGTGAGGGTTCACTAAATGTTTCACGATTCTTATGAGATAATTCTCATAATTTTGTTTATTTATATAAAGTCAAGGTCAGAAAGGGCAAGAAAGCTCAGCTCCAAGAATCAAAATATAGGCACTAAGACATCGATAATAAGTAGGGTGCTAGCCAGTTTTAGGGATGTTTCTGGGCAAGAGGTGGGCAGGAGAGAAATGGGGGCCTGTGTGTCATCTGTATTGGTCGGGGTTCTTCAGGGAAATGGAATCGATTATGTAGGGAATCAATTATATCAATCATAAATATGAGATTTATTAAGTGGAATTGGCTCCATGATTATGAAGGCTTAGAAATACAAACATCAATAGGTGGGGACCAAAGAAAGCAGATGTTTTACTTCCAGTTCAAATCCAAAAGTCTGAGAACTAGTACAGCCAATACTGTTTAACTTATATGCAGAGTACATCATGAGAAATGCTGGGCTGGAAGAAGCACAAGCTGGAATCAAGATTGCTGGGAGAAATATTAATAACCTCAGATATGCAGATGACACCACCCTTATGGCAGAAAGTGAAGAAGAACTAAAGAGCCTCTTGATGAAAGTGAAAGGAGTGAAAAAGTTGGTTTAAAGCTCAACATTCAGAAAATGAAGACCATGGCATCCAGTCCCATCACTTCATGGCAAATAGATGGGGAAACAGTGGCTGACTTTATTCTGGGGGGCTCCAAAATCACCATAGATGGTGACTGCAGACATGAAATTAAAAGACGCTTACTCCTTGGAAGGAAAGTTATAACCAACCTAGATGGCATATTAAAAAACAGAGATATTACTTTGCCAACAAAGGTCCGTCTAGTCAAGANTAATCAATCTGATTTCGGTGTTGACCATCTGGTGATGTCCATGTGTAGAGTCTTCCCTTTTGTTGTTGGAAGAGAGTGCTTGCTATGACCAGTATGTTCTCTTGGCAAAACTCTATTAGCCTTTGCCCTGCTTTATTCTATACTCCAAGGCCAAATGTGCCTGTTACTCCAGGTGTTTCTTGATTTCCTGCTTTTGCATTTTAGTCCCGTATAATGAAAAGAACATCTTTTTTTGGGTGTTAATTCTAGAAAGTCTTGTAAGTCTTCATGGAATTGTTCAACTTTAGCTTCTTCAGCATTACTTGTTGGGTCATAGACTTGGATTACCATGATATTGAACAGTTTGCCTTGGAAATGAACAGAGACCATTCTGTCGTTATTGAGACTGCATCCAAGTATTGCATTTTTTGGACTCTTGTTGACTGTGATGGTTACTCCATTTCTTCTAAGAGTTTCTTGCCCACAGTAGTAGATACAATGGTCATCTGAGTTAAATTCACCCATTCCAGTCCATCTTAGTTCACTGATTCCTAGAATGTTGATGTTCACTCTTGTCATCTCCTATTTGACCACTTCCAATTTGCCTTGATTCATGGACCTAACATTCTAGGTTCCTATGAAATATTGCTCTTTACAGCATCAGAATTTGCTTCTATCACCAGTCACATCCACAGCTGGGTATTGTTTTTGCTTTGGCTCCATCTCTTCCTTGTTTCTGGAGTTATTTCTCCACCGATCTCTAGTAGCATATTGGGCACCTACCAGCCTGGGGAGTTCATCTTTCAGTGTCTTATCTTTTTGCCTTTTCATACTGTTCATGGGGTTCTCAAGGCAAAAATACTGAGTGGTTTGTCATTCAGTATTATTTTGCCATTCCCTTTTCCAGTGGACCACACTTTGTCAGAACTCTCCACTATGACCTGTCCGTCTTGGGTGGCCCTACATGGCATGGCTCAGAGTTTCATTGAGTTAGACAAGGCTGTGGTCCATGTGATCAGATTGGTTAGCTTCCTATGACTGTGTTTTTCAGTCTGTCTGCCCTCTGATGGAGAAGGACAAGAGGGCTATGGAAGCTTCCTGATGGGAGAAACTGACTGAGGGGGAAACTGGGTCTTTACTGAGCCATGCTCAGAGGGCTTATGCCATACCCAAGGCTGCTGTAGCCAGAGCCCCTATCCCTGTGGGAGTCTACTGCTGACCTGTAACTTCACGGGAGATGGTCAAATACAGTTCTGTCTCAGTCTGGGTCCTGGTGTGCACAAGCTTTGTTTGAGCCCTCAGAGCATCTCTGGCGGGAATGGGGTTTGATTCTAAACGTGAATTCACCCTTCCTACCTTCTTGCAAGGGCTTCTCCTTTGCCCTTGGGTGTGGGGTATCTCCTCACAGCTGTTCCAAGGCCGTGCAGCTGCCGCTCCAATGCCTACCATCTTGCTAGGGTTTCTCTGACCTTGGACATGGTGTATCTCCTCACAGCTTCTCCAGCATCACACAGCCACCACTCCAGGACTGCACAGCCACTTTGTTTGTCTAAGTTACTTCACTTAGTATGATAATATCCACATCCATCCATGTTGCTTCAAACGGACATAGGGTTTTTGTTTGTTTGTTTGTTTTCCACCAGAACATACATTCCAGAAGGAATGAGATGACTGAAAGGGAGAAAAGTAAAGCAGATAGAAACAAATGATACACTAGCTGGCTCATCCCTACCAGAGAGCTGGAGACCTGGCAGAAAATAGAAATAAATAGCAAATCAAGGAAATTTAATGGCCCTCTTATGATGTCTGGATGTGTCAGACTCAGTCACCCACTCAAAACCTGTGTTTTCTGGAGCACTGCTGGTCTGAGAATCAAGCATCAGTATCTGGCTGACTGCAATCAAATCAGAAGAGAAAATTCTGAGGTTATACTTTTACTTCTTTAACTTAATTTTTAAAATACTAATCTTTCTTTTCTCAGTGTGAAGTACATGCTTTCTGCTCTTTTAAAAAATGATTTTATGCCACCAGGTATGTGTCTTCAAAAAAGTGGCAAATGACATACCTTTTGCCTCTCCGTTTCAAATGGTGATTTTCAATTCGGATTGCTCATGGGCGGCTGCTTATGATTATCATTACCCAACCCTCATCTTTGAATATTTTGATATATTAACCTGAGGTGGGGCCTGAGAAGAAGTATTTTTGAAAAGCTGTACAAGTGATTTGAATGGGCAGCCTTTGCTCTCCGATCATTATCTGACCTGACTCTGCCTCCACTGGGCCACAGAGCAGGGTCTACACCGGGTTTTCTAGGGCTATTCAGCAACAAGAGGAAGTCTAAAGAGTCAGAGGCTGGGACAGTTTCACAAATTCTTGACAGAGTACCACCTATTTCATTAAAACATGTTGGGGATTATATAGCAATGGTCAATAGTTGTTCCTATAAGTCAAACTTACTCCTACTACTCAGAATGGATATTAGCTCCAGAAACTCACCCTTGTAATTTCTCAAGATGGACATTTATAATTTATGGAAAATGCCCAGAAAATAAATGGGTCTAAATTTTTGGAGGAGAAGAGGATTCCCCTTTCAAAAACTTGGATGAGATGTTTTGAATACATTTGGAAAAGAATTCATCCTTAATAGTAATAAGAGTTTGGCAAGAATCAGAGAAGTCTGAAAATCAGTGTGAATCACAATAGTCTTTGTGAATGCAAAAAGATCCCATTGGGGATTTTATTTGCATAGTTTATTTTAAAAATTCATTTATTTTCCTCCTTTTTACTTTTGAAGTATTTGTGGTTGTTGTTCATTTGCTCTGTTGTGTCCGATTCTTTATGATCCTATAGACTTCAGCACGCCAGGCTTCCCTGTCCTTCACCATCTCCCAGAGCTTGATCAAACTCATGTCCTTTGAGTGGGTGATGCCATCCAACCATCTCATCCTCTGTCATCCCCTTCTCCTCCTGCCTTCAATCTTTCCCAGCAGCAGGATCTTTTCTAATGAGTCAGCTCTTCATGTTAGGTGGCCAAAGTATAGGAGTTTCAGCTCCATTGAGCCCTTCCAGTGAATACTCAGGATTGATTTCTTTTAGGTTTGACTGGTTTGATCTCCTTGCAGTCCAAGGGATTCTCAAGAGTCTTCTCCAACACCACAGTTCAAAAGCATCAGTTTTTTGGTGCTCAGCCTTCTTCATGGTCTAACTCTCACATCCATACATGATTACAGGAAAAACCATAGCTTGACTATATGGACCTTTGTTGGCAAAGTCATGTCTAGCTTTTTAATAACTTGTCTAGCTTTGTCATAGCTGTTCTTCCAAGGAGCAAGCATCTTTTAATTTCATGGCTACAGTCATAATCTGCATTGATTTTGGAGCCCAAGAAAATAAAATCTGTCACTGCTTCCATTGTGTCTCCACTTATCTGCCAGGAAGTGATGGGACCAGTTGCCATGATCTCAGTTTTTTTAATGTTGGGCTTTAAGCCAGCTTTTTCACTCTCCTCTTTCACCTTCATCAAGAGGCTCTTTAGTTCTTCTTCACTTTCTGCCATAAAGGTAGTGTAATCTGCGAATATGAGATTATTGATATTTCTCGTAGCAGTCTTGATTCCAGCTTGTGCATCATCCAACCTGGNTTGTAAGGCATCCTCAGACAACCATTTTGCCTTTTTGCATTTCTTTTTCTTGGGGATGGTCTTGATCACTGTCCCCTGTACAATTAACTTTGAGGATTAATGAAGTCACCAGCATTAAAGTGTCTGCAAATTGTGAGGGTTCACTAAATGTTTCACGATTCTTATGAGATAATTCTCATAATTTTGTTTATTTATATAAAGTCAAGGTCAGAAAGGGCAAGAAAGCTCAGCTCCAAGAATCAAAATATAGGCACTAAGACATCGATAATAAGTAGGGTGCTAGCCAGTTTTAGGGATGTTTCTGGGCAAGAGGTGGGCAGGAGAGAAATGGGGGCCTGTGTGTCATCTGTATTGGTCGGGGTTCTTCAGGGAAATGGAATCGATTATGTAGGGAATCAATTATATCAATCATAAATATGAGATTTATTAAGTGGAATTGGCTCCATGATTATGAAGGCTTAGAAATACAAACATCAATAGGTGGGGACCAAAGAAAGCAGATGTTTTACTTCCAGTTCAAATCCAAAAGTCTGAGAACTAGTACAGCCAATACTGTTTAACTTATATGCAGAGTACATCATGAGAAATGCTGGGCTGGAAGAAGCACAAGCTGGAATCAAGATTGCTGGGAGAAATATTAATAACCTCAGATATGCAGATGACACCACCCTTATGGCAGAAAGTGAAGAAGAACTAAAGAGCCTCTTGATGAAAGTGAAAGGAGTGAAAAAGTTGGTTTAAAGCTCAACATTCAGAAAATGAAGACCATGGCATCCAGTCCCATCACTTCATGGCAAATAGATGGGGAAACAGTGGCTGACTTTATTCTGGGGGGCTCCAAAATCACCATAGATGGTGACTGCAGACATGAAATTAAAAGACGCTTACTCCTTGGAAGGAAAGTTATAACCAACCTAGATGGCATATTAAAAAACAGAGATATTACTTTGCCAACAAAGGTCCGTCTAGTCAAGGCTATGGTTTTTCCAGTGGTCATGTATGGATGTGAGAGTTGGACTATAAAGAAAGCTGAGAACCAAAAAATTGATGCTTTAGAACTGTGGTTTTGGAGAAGACTCTTGAGAGTCCCTTGGACTGCAAGGAGATCCAACCAATCCATCCTAAAGGAGATCAGTCCTGAGTGTTCATTGGAAGGACTGATGCTGAAGCTGAAACTCCAATATTTTGGCCACCTGATGCAAAGAGCTGACTCACTGGAAAAGATCTTGATGCTGGGAAAGATTGAAGGCAGGAAGAGAAGGGGACGACGGAGGATGGGATGGTTAGGTGGGATCACCGACTCAATGGACATGAGTTTGGGTAAAGTCCGGGAGTTGGTGATGAACAGGGAGGCCTGGCGTGCTGCGGTTCATGGTGTCACAGAGTCAGACCTGACTGAGCGACTCAACTGAACTGAACTGAACAGTATCAGTGGAAAAGCTCCAGACCCAGATTTCAGTTTGAGTCCCAAGGCAGAAAAAAACTGATGTCTTATTCAAGCAGGCAGGCAGGAGGTCTTTCCTCTTACTCCAGCTCCATTGTTGTTCTATTCCAGTCTTCAACTATTCCATGGATGAGGTCCATCCACATTAAGGAGGGGGCTTCCAAGTTGGCTCAGTGGCAGATAGTGCCTGCCAACTCAGGAGACACAGAAGACATGAGTGTGATCCCTGGGTGGGAAAGATCCCCTAGAGAAGGGAATGACAACCCATTCCAGGATTCTTGCCTGGAAAATACTATGGACAGAGGAGCCTAGCAGGCTATATGGTCCAGGGAGTCACAAAGAATTGGACATGAATGGGCTCACATTGCCTACCTTATGCTTAGGAGGGCAACCTTCTTTACTTTCTACCAATGAAAAGGTTAATCTCATTCAGAAACACCCATACAGACATACGGAGAACAATGTTTGGCCAAATGTCTGGGCACCCCAGGGCCCAGTCAAGTTGACAATTAATTGTTTCATCATCCTGTGTATTTCCCAAGGAGAGCAGATGTCTGCTGAACAAATGGTACCACCAATACGAGCAAGTGGGCTGGTGGGAAGAGGGACAGAGTTCTATTGCCTGGTTAGGTAAAGATGGCAAAGGATACTGCAACCAGCATAATCTGTCCTTGATTCTGCCTTCCAGTCTGGATGGTTCCAACACATTAGTCTTGATGTTTAACTGCTCTACATGGAGGTAAATTGTGACGAGTTGAAACTTTAGAAATAGGAGCTTATAAAATCTATTTCTCATACATTTTTTGTCAGTCTTTCCTGAAACGTAAAAAGTAAAAAATCATTTATCCGTCTCTCATTGTCTATATATAGATTAAATGAATATCAGTGGACTGTCCATATGTCAAAGACTTTTCTGAATTTTTTCGAGTAGTTTAGAAATTTGAATTTTCTCACTTATGTAGCTTTAATGTGAAACATATTCTTCACTTCCTTCTAGTACAAAAGCAGAAACAGAACCTTTTTATTTTTTCTCATGCCAGAATAATGCTATCTATATGTTTTAGTTTTTATAGTATGTATCTCACGACAATAATTACATTTTGAACTAGATTCTGGAAATGGTTTCATTAAATATAATTAGCTGAAAAAATTAAGTCCTGATATATTAATAATATATAAATTTAATATCCTGAAATGACAGTCTTTTCATATCAAGTATAATTCAAAATTAATTTTATATATTTAAAGAAAAAGTAGGAGGGCAAGATAGGATAAGATTAAGAGATAAAATAAATTAGCAACAAAGATATATTGTACAGCACAGTGGAATATAGCCATTATCTTGTAATAACTTTAAATGGAATATAATCTATAAAAATGTCAAATCATTATGTTGTACAANCTGTCTCTTATACACATCTTTTATATATTTAAAGAAAAAGTAGGAGGGCAAGATAGGATAAGATTAAGAGATAAAATAAATTAGCAACAAAGATATATTGTACAGCACAGTGGAATATAGCCATTATCTTGTAATAACTTTAAATGGAATATAATCTATAAAAATGTCAAATCATTATGTTGTACAAATACATCAATTAAAAAATAAACTTTTTTATTTCTAACATATTTTATTTTGAAATTTCTTTACATTTAACATTGTTTTTTATGCTTAATATTATTATTGTTTGTTTCCTTGTGAGGAAAGTTTCATGATAGTTGAAAATAAGAAATTTCAATATTTGAGAAAATAAATTTTAAGATAGGCAAATTAAGAAGTGAAACTCAAATTATATCAAAAGTTTTAATGTTTTTAATATTTCAAGTCTTTTAAAATTCAGATTTATATATTTAGTGTTGGCAGACTTAAGATTAGTTAAAGGCTTTATTGTCAGAACAGAACTTAGGAATGTTATGAAAATATCTTGTTTTGAAATAAACCCTATATTGGTGTTAAATATGTTTGTAATCATAGCATTACTTAATTGTAAAGTGTTAATTCTCAAAATTTCAGCAATTAGACAGTTTTTTAGAAGTTTATAATTTTCTGTAAAGAAAACAGTATCAAATATATAAATAAGCTAAGATTTGTTAAAGAATATATACACTGTTGGAATGAAAAGTGTCACAATTTTCCCAGCATCATTTGTTGAAAAGAAGGTCCTTTTGCCATTGAATGTTTTGGAACCCTTTTCAAAAATCATTTGACCGCATATTGGAGGACTGATTTTTGCTTTCTATGTCAATTCAGCTAAAACATTATATACAAAGTACTGAAGAAAGTGGGGACTAAGGCAAAGAGATTGGTTAGAATTCTGATGCCCTAAGGTGAGAAGGTGGGACTAAGATCTTAGCAGACTGGACAAGGAGGTTGGTAGTGAGAGGTTTTACAAAAATAATTGAAAGCTCTTGGTATCTTGCTGATGAAAGAACGGTGCAAAGTTAATTTTGTTTTTGAAGTTTTCAGCTCAGGGAGTCACGAGAAGGCTAATGATTGATAAAATGAAAAGTCTAAGGGAATAAAATTAATGGGATCTCATCAATCTTACTCTCTGACTAAACAGGAGGGACCTCATTTTCTCCTTCCAACCTAAAATTTATGATGTTGATTTATACTGCTATAGACCATTGCTTTGGGGAAACTATGGATTATTTTTACACCTCTTAATGAAATAACCTGAAGTGCAGTTATATTTGAAAGACAGAAAAATAAGCAAAGGGAATGCAGATTTAACAAATGTCTCAATAAATAACTGGATCTTAAACTAGTGCTGTCTAAGGGCAAATGAACAATTTCAGAGTTTTTGTAATGCAATAGTGTTTTCAGAGTTACACAATTATTTTTTAAACACCAGTGGAAAGAAATGTCAGTATAGTGCTATTTAAAATTCTAAGACATATTCCAATGAACATTTCAAATTGTGTTTGATGTAGGTTGAAAATGAGCTTGATTCTTTAAATCTTTAGGAAATGATAGATTTGGGGGTCAAATGGATGCTCTGGCATCAATTATTCTCCCCAAGATGGAGGTTACACTTTTGAGAGTTGACTCTTTTTCAGAGTTGGATGGGTTTTGGGAGCTTTAGTCTGATATGGCTATTATGTGGTTCAAAACTAGGTTCCCGATTTCGACCACTGGTGTTCTCAAGTGAAACACTCATGAAAAATACTGTTTTATACACTCATTCATACCTGCAGAATCACTGTGATCTGGGGGACCTGAGGAGAGGGGGATGGAAATCGCTGTGAAAAATGGAAATGGAAAGATGATAAATTTTTTTGTAATTATTTAATTCCCCTAGATTTAAAATAGATCAAGATTACTCGCTAGCGGAGAATACAAAAAAGTGATGATCTTTTCAGTTTTCAAATAGTTTCATAAGCCTAGAAGACCTCTGAAATTGCCAACTGCAATGTTAGGCACAGTGCTTTCTTACATGGCTTCATACATATTTAGATTAGCTCTGTTTTACTCTAAAATTTGAATATAATTTTTGAGCTAAATGACAAAAAAGGTCCTTTTGTACCTAGTCTATGTTGTTATACACTAAGGGAAAAAGGGATATCTGGAAATTTACCAGGTATCTAGCTTACATTTGGATGTTTATAAACATTTAGTAAGAATTATGTTATGACTTTTATGCAGGAATTCTCCAACTCCTCTCAGGCATTTGAGGAAGTGAGATGCACTTCCCCAAATTGAAAGCTTTCTAATAGAAATAATTGCAGTGTGAAGAAGATAATGAGGCTACAGCAATTGTATTTAATTTGTAATTTTAAAACCACAAATAATATTTTAGGTATGTAAAATAATATTTCAGTTATTTTTCATCCATTTTTCACCCAAGAGTGAAAATTCTAAATTTTACATGGATATAATTTGTTTTTAGGTGTCGCTTTATACATCAGGAAATATGTATCCTATCTATGATCTATCAATAGTTAATATTGGCAAGTCTTCTGCTTTGTACCAAGCCCAGCTGATATTTTTATCCTAATCTTTTAGAAAGAAGCCTTATTGTTGTTACATAATACAAGTTCAACATCATTAAAGCTTTCTGGTAGATTCTTCTTGATGAAATTAATATTTAATTCACTTTTTGATGATATATTTTGGCTTTTCTTTCAGGTCCATTTTGTTTAATAAAATACATTGTCATTTTTTCATTTATTATTGTTATTAACACTATTTAACTGGCATATCATTTTGCCCTTCCAGTCTCAATCCTTCCACATCTCCATGCATTGCTTGTGGCTGTGATAAAGGGCTGCTTATGGCCAAGTTTGGGGATTTGCAGAGCAAAAGACTAGCTAGAACTCAAAGATTCTGTCCTTGGTGAAAGGAGGTGGGAATTGTGACTTAAAAGTAAGATCACATTTACATATAAAGACAGAACAAAGTCTTGGCTAGACTGGAAAGCCGTTCCATGGACTTCAGGAGGATTTTTCAGCAGGAGCTTCCTGCGTGCTTCCACACAAATCAATTGCTAGTGCCAGAGTTTGGCTTGTTGAATTTGCTCTTTTCTCTGGTCCCGTTGTGGCTGTCTTTGCCCATGTACACTGCTAGTGCCTGGCATACACACTCTAGTGTCCTTGCCAAGGGTACCAACAGAGAACATTCCCCACGTTTCCAATTAGAGGCTGTTCCAGTTCTATTTAGAAGGGGCTAAGCTCATCAAATTAACAGGAAGTTCAAAAAAATCTTGCCTTAAAAAAAAATAATCTTACACTGAAGCTAAATTTGCTTGGCTTGTACAACTTTGCTATTATTGTTGCTGTTCAGTCACCAAGTCGTGTCTGACTCTTTGTGACCCCACAGACTGCAGCACGCCAGACTTCCCTGTCCTTCACTATCTCCCGGAGTTTGCTGAAACTTATGTCCATTGAGTTGATGATGCCATCCAACCATCGCATCCTCTGTCATCCCCTTCTCCTCCTGTCCTCAATCATCAGGGTCTTTTCCAATGAATCAGCTCTTTGGATCAGCTATAACTTATAAGACTTCTTCAGGATACTTGCATTTATATTTTTAAGTGAAATGAAAAACATAGCATTTTAATAAAATATGTCATTTTCTTAGTTGTCAGTGATGTGATTTATTTAGCGTGAAGTGACCTAAATGGGATGAAAGATACTGATGTGAGGATGAGCCTTTCCTTACCACCCCCCACACACATACCTTGTGGAGCCACCCCTGCTTTCGGTTCCTGCCGTGTTCAGAGCCAGGAGGATTCTGTTCCTCAGCAGCCATGTGCACGCGTGTCGGGCAGATTCCAAAGCAATTAGTTATTCCCAGACTCTCACTTGCTCTCAGGAAGTCATTTCCTGTTCTGAGTTGTCTAGGCATAAAACCTCAGATCCAGTCTCTACTACCTGCCATGGTCTGCACACTGGCTGTAAAAGATTTCCAGACATGAGGCTGAATGAGAGCAGTGTAGAGTTTATAGAGATGCTGTTAGAACAGTGGGCTGGCTCAAGAAAGAGTCAGTCCCTTTTGTGGACTAGTACCCAATGGTTCTGGACTTTCCTGGTGGCCCAGCTGGTAAGAATCCACCTGCAATGCAGGAAACCTCCGTTCCATTCCTGGGTCAGAAAGATCCCCTGGAGAAGGGATAGGCTACCCACTCCAGTATTCTTGGGCTTCCCTGGTGACTCAGATGGTAAAGAATCTGCCTGCAATGCAGAAGACCTGGGTTCAATCCCTGGGTTGGGAAGATTCCCCTGGAGGAGGGCATGGCAACCCACTCCATTATTCTTGCCTGGAGAATCCCATGGACAGAGGAGCCTGGCAGGCTACAGTCCTCAGGGTGGCAAACAGTCAGACACGACTGAGCGACTAAGCACAGCCAATATTTATAGCCTGAAGACAGAGAAAATCCCTACTGGAAGGGTGGCTTTAGGTGATTGGTTAGGATGCTATAGAGCAGGTAGTAAAATGAGTATTTTACCAAATATGGGGCCAGGGAACTGGCTGGTTAAGATCAGGGGACTCATGGTAACAGTGTCTATGTGTGTGTGCTAAGTCGCTTCAGTTACGTCTAACTCTTTGCGACCCCTTGGACTGTAGCCCGCCAGGCTCCTCTGTCCATGGGATTCTCCAGGCAAGAACACTGGAGCAAGCTGCCATGCCCTTCTCCAGGGATCTTTCTAGCCAGGGATCGAACCTGTGCCTCTTAGTCTCCCGCACTGGCAGGTGGGTTCTTTACCACTAGCACCACCTGAGAAGCCTTTTGGGCTTGGTTAATCCTGGACAATTTTGCCCTCTGACCTTGGTACAAGGCTCTACACCAGGGACCTTGAAATAGGCCTCCACACTACCTGCCAAAATGTTTACTCTAAACTCTCCTGTGGTCAACCTTCCAATCTTCCTCCTGATTTCCAAACAATACTCGCTGTGTATGTCAAAAGACATGAATGGGTATTGGGAAGGGAGCGATGAGAAGTAATGGATCAAGAGAGGAGGGCATTGGAGGAGTTTTAATCACTGACAGTGCTGACACCACAGTTGTGCCAGCAAGAAATGTCCTACTAAACCAGTTCTAGTGGAAAAAGATGCTTCGGAAGATGGATTCAGTTATTTGTGGTTTCATGTGATTTGGGACCTACTTAGGAAGCCAAATCCAGCCTCTGTGCCCCAACCCTGAATTAATCCTAGGAGACAGAGTGCTGGATCACGTAGAAAAGATTAGCTTTGTTGCTTTGCTGGCCGAAGGGGGCTGCAGTGGGCTGATGTCCTCAAAACTGTGTGTCCCAACCTGGAGGTGGTAGTGAGTTGTTTTGTATTAGTGGTCCAAAGAGGGCTTGATCAGCTCATGGACATTCTCCTGATTGGTTGGTGGTGAACTGATCTGAAGTCAGTCATCGGCCTTGTGGTTCCAGTGGGTCTGGGGTCTATGTGTTTGTGGGCAGCATACTGTTAACCTCTCTCACCTGGTGGGGGTTTAGGTGTCTGCAAAACAGTTCAAAGATACTGTGCTGTATGGGCTTCCCCAGTGGCTTAGCAGTAAAGAATCTACCTGCTGATGCAGGAGACTCGGGTTCGACCCCTGGGTCGGGAAGATCGCCTGGAGGAGGAAATGGCAGCCCACGTCAGTATTCTTGCCTGGAGAATCTTATGACAGAGGGGCCTGGTGGGCTACAGTCCATGGGATGGCAAAGAGCTATTGACTACCTAACAGCGCCGTGATGGGCATCCCCTGAGGGGAAACCGGGACTCTGGGCCAGGCCTCCACTACTGTTTCTTGACTGGTCCTCTTTGTCTCTGCATCTCCCCCATTCCCTGCTTAGCAGTTATTTGGACCTGCTCATTACAGCTCAGGGAGGGTCCTGGCGGCTGAATGAAGACTGTTTCCGGTAATCCAGAAATGGGGGACACAGGAAGCCTTTTGTGCCCAGGAGCCCCATAAGGTCTGGCCTGACACCGTGATCATCCACTTACTGGCTGAGTGAATGAGGGAATTCTGAGAGATGTTGGCAGGGGAGTGGTTTGCCAATAATCAATCAAGAGCTTTCCTGGTTTCCCTTGGATAGAAAATTTAATATGTTCTATAATACCTGGTTCAAATACCAAATTTTGGGTTTGGACAATCTAGTTTTTTTTTTTTTAATTGTCTTTGTTATTCTTTTAATCTTCTGATGATTTCTTCTTCTCTTCTTTCCTCAAGGTTTGTCTCTATTCTATAGAGAAATGAATATTTTCTGCCTGGACTATTACTATTGCGTTGTGACTATCAAAAACAAACATTCCAAAAGCCTACTTCATGTTAACACAAGCAAAATCCAGCATCTGTGCATTCATTTTATAAGAAAGAATATATTCTCTCAGCATATTTAAAGTTAAGAATATGAGCATCATGAGGACACAGAATATATTACAGCTAAATAAATAAGGAAGGGAGGTGGGGGGGGTTCATTTTTGGGAATTCATGTACACCCATGATGGATTCATGTCAATGTATGCCAAAACCAATACAGTACTGTAAAGTAAAATAAAGTAAAAATAAAAATTAAACAAAATAAATAAATAAAAATAAATTAAAAAAAATAAATAAATAAGGAAGCAATACATTTATAAAAACCATGCAAATATCAATAATATTTTACAGGACTTACAAACTTCCTTCCAAAAATTCTTATATGTTTTTATTTCTAAAATTCATATATGAATAAATTTTATGTTAATCTAGAAAGAAGAAATCATGATATGTAAACTCTGCACTGTGGGCTACAATCCATGGAGTCTCAAATAGTGGGACACAACTGAGTGACTAACACTTTGACATTCATATTCACATTTCCCTTACGAAGGCAAAATCATAGTGAAGCCATTGTGGTCATTCAATTCAGTTCAGTTCAGTCGCTCAGTCGTGTCCGACTCTTTGCGACTCCATGAATCGCAGCATGCCAGGCCTCCCTGTCCATCACCAACTCCCGGAGTTCACTCAGACTCCATTGAGTCAGTGATGCCATCCAGCCATCTCATCCTCTGTCATCCCCTTCTCCTCCTGCTTCCAATCCCTCCCAACATCAAAGTCTTTTCCAATGAGTCAACTTTTCTCATGAGGTGACCAAAGTACTGGAGTTTCAGCTTTAGCATCATTCCTTCCAAAGGAATCCCAGGGTTGATCTCCTTCAGAATGGACTGGTTGGATCTCCTTGCAGTCCAAGGGACTCTCAAGAGTCTTCTCCAACACCACAGTTCAAAAGCATCAGTTCTTCGGCGCTCAGCTTTCTTCATAGTGCGACTCTCACATCCATACATGACCACAGGAAAAACCATAGCCTC
>SJYX01009788.1:123905-153422 GCA_006410675.1 Oreotragus oreotragus
ATTTCTTTTCCATGGGGATAGTCTTGATCCCTGTCTCATGTACAATGTCACGAACCTCCGTCCATAGTTCATCAGGCACTCTTATCTATTAGATCTAGTCCCTTAAATATATTTCTCACTTCCACTGTATAATCATAAGGAATTTGATTTAGGTCATACCTGAATGGTCTAGTGGTTTTCCCTACTTTCTTCAATTTAATTCTGAATTTGACAATAAGTAGTTCATGATCTGAGCCATAGTCAGCTCCCGGTCTGGTTTTTGCTGACCAGGAGGTTCAGCATCTTTAGAGGTTCTCCATCTTTAGCTGCAAAGATTATAATCAATCTGATTTCAGTGTTGACCATTTGGTGATGTCCATGTGTAGAGTCTTCTCTTGTGTTGTTGGAAGAAGGTGTTTGCTATGACCAGTGCGTTTTCTTGGCAAAACTCTGTTAGTCCTTGCCCTCTTCATTCCGTATTCCAAGGCCAAATTTGCCTGCTACCCTAGGTGTTTCTTGACTTCCTACTTTTGCATTCCAGTCCCCTATAATGAAAAGGACATCTTTTTGGGGTTTTAGTTCTAAAAGGTCTTAGATAACAGTAAACCTTTAGAAGAAGCTTAAATGCATATTACACTGCATTTTACACTGGATCGATGCTGCTTCTGCAGAAGAGATAAATCAGATTATTAGAATACCACGGTGATGCAAGCTATCTTAGTACTGTGCTGTCAAGTGGTTTTGCAGTCAGTTTTTAAAATGGCATCCTACATTCAGTTAGCCAATTTCAAAAACTACAAACAGTACTTTTCAATCTTGAGTAGGAAACAAGGCTGAACGCTGATGGGCTGCAGGCAGGTGAAAAGACAGGAGAGTGCTTATTGACGTGGGCAGTTAGTTTTGAGGCAAAGGCTGATTTAATAAAGATACAAACATTACAGATTTTCAAAAGTAAGTAGAGATGAGAAGTGGAAACATTATGGAGCTCATGACATAATTCAGGCTGTGTGAGATGGTGAAAATTTGACGAAAATACCAATTAGCTTTCTCTGGTTGAGCTGTGCACTGCAAACATATTACAGTATCAAAGTTGATTTCTATAATCAGGGGGTTTTACAAGGCCATGTCAAGCAATTACATTTTCCCATAAGTGTTCTTCTAGAAACACTGCTGTGCTCTATGGTATAATGGCTCACTTGTACATTTAAAAGCCTAACCAACAACATTTTGATGTTAGTTAAGAAAAATATGCTTCTGAACTATTCAGTGATTTGTGCAAAGTTTTAGGTTTAGCCTTTGGGTCAAAACTAGTTTATTTTTCTGAAGTTGTCAAAGCTCTATTTTTTTCATTTGTAAAATGAAGATGCTTCTCATTTTGATTTAGTCATAATTTAGTCAGATAAACAATAATTTACTGAAAGTCCAACTACAAGCTGGGCTTCCCTGGTGGCTCAGACGGTAAAGAATCTCTAATAACAATGTGGTAATATTGCTAACATTGTGGAAATTTCCTTGGAATGTAAAATAAATGAATTGCACTGTCCTGAATTTAATAACCTGCCATAAGAAGTTTTGTTGGGATTAGACATTTCCCCATAATTCAAAGATGGAGTTAGTTAAGGCAGAAGTTCTGAAATATTTTGGTCTCAAAAGCCTTAGCTTCTCTTAACAAATACTGAAGACCTCAAAGTGCTTCAGCTTGTAAGCTATATCATGCAGTATTTGTCATATTAGACATTTAAACTCATAAAATTTTAAATAACTATTAATTCATAGAAAAATCACACTGAAAACCAATTATGTGTTAACATTAAAGCATATTTTAAAACATTGATTAATATTAACATATCCATTAATGAATATTAAAATAATAATAATTAGGGGGATTACATTGTTTCACAATTTTGTCAGTCTAATGTCTGGCTTAATAGGACATAGCTAGATGCTCAGATTTCTAATGTGGTCTTATGATGGAAGTCTATGAAGAAAATCAGCCTCACAGAGAAATGCAGAGGGAAAAGGGAAGAGTGTTTCACAGCCTTTTCACATAGATACTAGCCCAAACTTCATAAAGTGATAGTTTCTCAAAGCTTAGTTGCAATGGGCAATGTGAAAGTGTGTCAGTGTTCATATTCTGTTACATTAACACCTGTTAATGTATTTTCCTTTTCAAATGCCTCTTTTACCCATGTGTAATTATTTAACACCAAAATCACTAGATAACAGTTATTGGATCACTGTTAAGCAGATCTTCCAAATATGAACATATTTCATTACTCAATATCAAAAATCATACTTGTTCACATAAACAACAGTCACATTGAAAAATTACATCGGTATTGAGGATCTGTCAAATACACACTGATGGATACATTTCAGTTCGCTTGAATTTCTTCCTTGGCAGCAAATATTTTCAGTTTATTTTCCTTGAAAAGTCAGCAGATTTACTCTGTTCTTTCTGCAGAAAAGATATGTAATCAAAATTTTACATTTTTTAAAAATTAGTAATTTTGAATGCCTCATCAAGGAGATTCTAAAGTAAAAGGCTTTTGTACCATCAAGAATGCATGGGGATGAATTATGTAACGGAACCTAACAGCTAAGGTTTGGTGCCATAGTCCTGATTCAGCAGTTTTATTCACTTATTACTTTTGCACCATCAATGCAACTGTCAACACAGATGTTTCAGTGTAAGTCCTAAGATTTAAAAGTTATCCAACAATTTGAATATTTCAATACTACTTGTGTTTGTTGCCAAGCATTCATATAAATGAAGATCTATGATGACTTTGAGAAAAATAAGCAAGCTCAGCCATGTCTGTACATCTGTCTATCTGTTAGAAAAAAGTAAGAATCTGTAGACAAAACGTTAACTGCCTTCTTGTTTAAAGCTAAAATTTTACATCTGCAAGTTACTATATAGTTAGAAAGTGGCAGTGTCTTGGGTTTTGTTGCTTTTTAAAAGAATACTTTCCAGCCAGTAGACATTCAGCACTGTCAGCTGACGAAAGCATTGCTTGATTAGCTTTTCTGGTCTTGTGTTTGCTTCTCTAGTCAACACAATAACTTCCTTTGTAAGATATTTCAGTGACTGTTATTTTTAGTTTGAAAAGTGAAACATGAATTTTTGCTTTTTTTGGTTTTGCAATATTATTTTTTTGTTTATTCAAAATTTTCCCAAATAAAAAGTAATATGTAATAACTATGCAATTATATAACATTATCTCATATGCTTATACAATTATTAACATGCATTATTTCACCATAAAATTAAAATATGTGTATTTTACTATACTTAAAGAGGCATTATAGACTTTTGTAAAATTAGAAAACTTGCTTTCTTAACCTAAATGCATGTTTTAACACCTAACGATGCTGAAAAAGAAATTGAAATAACAGAGTTCATGGAAGTGAAAGATCTCCTTCAAAGAAAATGAACTAAACTCTAAATAAGAAATGAAAGTATAATGAAATCTGTACTTCCCCAGGCTTCATAGATGTTAAAATTTAACTGACTGTGTGTTATGCAATAGGACATTCTTGAATGGTATTACTGCATTAGTTCAGTTGTGGCATAATTTTGAGGTCAATCATTAAAGAAAAAGAACTGAATTTTTCTACTGTAAATGTGATGAACTCTTTAAAATCAAAAAATTAGCTGTTATGGCTTTCAAACTAGAAATGCAAAGGACAGCAAAGCATCTTAAAAGGTAAGTTCTCACCCTGGTTGGAGAAGCACACACAATACTCTCTCTAAAAGAGAATTTTAGCTTTTAAAGAACGTATTATGTTTATGTTTAAAATATTCAAGACTTCCCAGACTATTAACTGTCTCAAATAATGCTGCAAACTGTCACAATAAAACTACTATAAAATATATTTCTTCCTAAATCACAATAGGGCAAATTATTCACATCAATAAAGCTGAAAGAAAGATAGTTTTTTTTCCCCATCTTTTCATTTCTTATGTAAAGCTTTTTCATTTTATTTGGAGTACATTCCTCCTTTCCATAAATAAGAAACCTCTTTGAAATATGAGTTTCATTCTTTTCTCAAACTTTAGATACAGACATTGTAATGGTGATGGAGAAAGTGAGTTTTAGTCTCCTCCACCTCTGACAAAATGTCCATCCTTCACAGTAAGAAAAAGATAAATACATTTATTTCATTTCAGAGGAAATACTGTTAAATTTCATAATGTTTATACTTTATCTGTCTATCTATACCTATCTATATATGTGTGTGTGTGTTTATAAAATAGGACAGGAAAAACGTACTAATTCTAGCTGTGCTTCTGTGTGGACTCAAGACAAAGTTCAAGATTTCTAAATTAGAATGTATTGGACAAGAATGGAGTTACAGAGATTATAGCAGGGGAAATTAGAGATAAGATGTCAGTGCCCTATTAAATCATTGAGAATAAAGTGGGCTCATCTCTGAAACTGTATGTCATCTCTACCCTAAACTCGCTGCCTGAGACTGCTCTTAAAAACATAAGCAAATCCTCCTTTAACCATACCTGTGATGTCATCACGCGTCATGTAGGATCTGAAAAACTCTGCCCTACATTCCCTAGAAATGAAGATAGCATAAGAAAACATTTTAGTAGGATTGTGAAACAGGTTAGCCATTGGCTATCACGAAAGGGTCTCCTGAGCCCTAGAGGCCCCTGACCATAACTTGAACAGAGTTGGGTTAGGAGAATAATTTGTGATAACAACAGCAAAATCCTAAAACCTCAGGAATTTCAGGTAATTGAAATTTACTTCTTGCTCATGCAGCCTCATCAGGAAAAGGCTGTGCTCCACTTCCATTTCAGAATTGGAGCTAGAATTTTTCAAGGTCTGCTCCTGATGTTGACCCCGGGAGAGAGAAAGGGAGTGGATGATTTTTTCAAGAAATACTTGTGAGCTCAGCCTTCAAGTAAACATTACTGTTTTGCCCACATTTCACTGGACACGGTACCCAGAGTTGCAAGGAAGCCTGGAAACATAGTCAGCTGTGTGCCCAAGAAGAAAAAAGATGTGGTTCAGTAATAGGAAGTCAGTCTTAAATACAACACCTAAGTACACTTAAATACATTAATGATTTCCTGTAAGTGCCTCTGGATTGAAAAAGTGTTGATATAAAGCACTGCAAATCAGTCAACAATGCAAGATAATCAAGTTGTATCAGTTCATATAACTCATACAAGCTTTACATATAACTTGATTATCTTGTACTGTTGACTGATTTGCAATTATATGCAAAGACAAATGCATATGTTATATTCAGTAACATTTATTGTGCACCTATTATGTCCAAACAGTCAGTGTCCAGGGCCATGGATAAAGGGAGGAAGAATAGATATAAAGCCCTTGTGTACTTCTTTATAGTCTAGTGGGAGTAGGTGGTCAATAAAAAGATAATAAATATGAAATAATGATGAGTTTTTATATTAAAAAATGAACAAAAAGAAGTGGGAGTCAATGCTGCCTTAGAGTGGGTCATTCAGAAAGGTCTTTCCTCAAAGATATTTGAGCCAAGAACTGAAGAATAAGAAAGATTCATGGGTGCAGAGCCCTGGGGGAGAGAGACTGCAGACCTAGAAAAGAGCAAGTTCAAAGTGCTGAGCATGAGAACAGCCTAGGGTGCTGGAGAAACAGAAGGCGTCCATGTGTTCTGAGAGGAGAGAGTGAGGTTAGCAGCCTGGGGTGTGCTGGGCAGGTGGTCTAGGAAATGAACACCCAGGATGTTGTGTTCCTTTACAGAGAGTTGTGGCTTTAACCTCAGGGTAATGGGAAGCCAGGTGTGTATCATGATTTGATTTGTTTCTGAAAGTTGATTCAGATTGTTTAGTGGAGCATAGACTTGGGGAACTCTAAGTCCAAGGTCACTGTGTTTCTGCATAATAATTTATGTCATTGCCCTGGACAACCTGAAGCAATAAATCAATCTCAATATCCTTAAATTCAGTGTTGGCTGTTTTTACAGATCACTGTGTTGTTTACTTTTTGTTTGTTTCTGCAGCTCACAGGGGCCATGTATTAATGTGCTCGTCATATTACTGGTGTCTAATTCACAAATAATTATTTTCCCCCAAAGAGTTTTTTTTTTTAAGCAATCAGTGCTTCACCATTAATACAATGACAAAAATACATTTTTTCAATTCTCAGAACTGGAATTTCTCTCAACGTTGTCTGGCATGAGTTATAAAAATGACAAATGTTAGCCTTCAAACTAGAGAGGATAGAATACCAACTACATTCTCACAGAAATCACAGGAACAGCTCTGCAAGGTTGAAACATTCTCATCAAAAAGGAGATAGTGAGTAGCACTAATGACCATTGTTAAGTATTATGCAAAATAGTAAAAAAGGATGTAATGAATAATAAAGATTCCAGCTAACTGAGTATGAGATGGTTAGAGCGTATCACCGACTCAATGGACATGAGTTTGAGCAAGCTGTGGAAGATAGTGAAGGACAGGGGAACCTGGCATGCTGCAGTTCATGGCATCCCAAAGAATCAGACACAGCTGAACAACAACAAAAAATAACTGAAGTAAGCAAGCTTAATGGCTGGATCTTCTCAATACCAATAAAACTGCTAAATGATGACAGGCAGTTTGCATAACTCTCTACAAAATAGTTCCTTTCTTGTATACAGTAGGTATTAACATACACATTTCTTGAAAAAATGATCAAATACCCATTGACTTAGATGAAGGGGAAAAAGTCACTGCTAGGAGGAGACCGATCCAAACAAACTCTTTGTCCTCATTTCTGTTTCTTTAATGGAAATTCCATGCAGATATTTCTGTTTTTCTTTTCCAAAAAGGCAAAAGAACTGTTTTCAAAATACTTATGCAAAAGAATTTCTTTGTTGATTTTAAATGCATGGTTATTCTAACAGTGTCCTGCAATAAAGTGAGTCTAAGAAGAGGATAGAGGACGCATCTAAATTGTAGGAGGAACAATCCCACAATCCTTTCAGCTTCAACAGATCAGTGCAATTTACTCGTTAAAAAACCCACAAAAAATTAAATATTTCCTTTACTTTGTAGAACTAGTGACATCAGTCTGCAGTTATGGGCTTGTGCATTCACATACAGAGATGCACTAAGAAGCATCCTCAGATATACACGGACATACACGCACACGTGGTATTAATATCCAGACCTAATTCTATCCAGAAAGAGTGCTAGCCTTCAATATTTCAACCCCAGACCATTATCAAGTGGTGTCTTACAAAACATTTCCAACTTTGTATGACTTTTGATTTATCACTAATACCATAGTAGCAAAGACAAATTAAATTTCACAATCATCTTTTAAATTGAATACCATGTGTCTCCAAGATAAATCATAGCCTTTGATGCCTTTGCCCATAAATAAGAGAAAATCAATTCAAAGTAACTGAGACTATAAGGACGTGTATTGTTTCAAAAAGCAAGAAGCTCAAGAGAGTTGCAAGTCCAGACAAGGTGAATACAATGCCCAGTGATATCCTTAAGGACTCACAGTTCTCCGTGGTTCCATTCTGCTCATCATTTGTTGTGGTTGTTTAGTTACTAAGTCATTTCCAACTCTTTTGTGACCCCATAGACTATAGCCCACCAGACTCCTCTGTCCATGGAATTCTCCAGTCAAGAATACTGGAGTGGGTTGCTGTTTCCTTCTCCAGAGGATCTTCCTGACCCAGGGATCTAACCCTCATCTCTTGCACTGCAGGCAGATTTTTTTTTTCTTAACCACTAAGAGTCAGCATTTTCTTTCTCTAGCCTCTGCCAACATCATAAGTTCCCCACCACACATGATCCCAAAGGGGCCAACACCAACCTGAGCTGGGAAAACTATATGCCTTGTCTCTATATATTATCAAGTGAAACATTCTCAGAAGCCCTCCAGTAGGTTCAGTGGTATGTTATCCTGGCTGCATAGTCACTTCAGAATCAATTCCAGGAAATGGAAACGAGACTACCACTTTTGGTTTATAACAATTAAAATGGTTGATAACAAGATGCTGCAGAGCCTCATGATAAATCAGGCTTCCCTGAAAGCACATATGGGGCTTCCCAGGTGGTAAAAAAATCCACCTGCCAAGGCAGGAGATTCAAGTTCAATACCTGGGTCAGGATGATCCCCTGGTGAAGGCAGCGGTAACCCACTTCAGTATTCTTACCTGGAGAATCCCATGGAAAAAGGAGCCTAGCGGGCTGCAGTCCATGGGGGTCACGAAGAGTCAAATACATCTGGGTGATTGAGCAGGAAAACACCTAAACTAGCAGAGGACAGACCCCTGGACTGGAGGGGACTGAGAAGCCTGGGAGGAGACTGGTTGTTGAGTAAGCAGAGTCCTGAGGAGCACGTGGAAAACTAGCATGGGATGAAGAGTTGGGGAGGAAGATTTGAGGAAGACAGGATCGGGAATTCCCTGGTGGTCCAGTGGTTAGGACTCCTCACTTTTACTTCTGAGGGTCTGGGTTCAATCCCCGGTCAGAGAAGTGAGATCCCACAGGGTGCACAGCCCAGCCAATACAGCACCAGCAAGGGAGCAATGTAGTGCACTTGGCCGGAGGAGAGGGACTTCATGGTTTATGGTGTTCCACTTTCAATTCCGTTTCAATTGAAAGACTCTTTGAAATCACACAAAATAATTGTATCTAGAATAGGTGAACGTTTACCCCAACCTTGGCTTACCTATAGATTTTGTGGTTGGTTAGTCGCTCAGCAGTGTCAGACTGTTTTCTGACCCCCCATGGACCGTAGCCCACCAGGCTCCGCTGTCCATTGGGATTCTCCAGGCAAGAATACTGGAGTGGGTTTTCATTTCCTCCTCCAGGGGATCATCCCACCCTATGGCTCGAACCCATGTCTCCTGCATCTCCTGCATTGGCAGGCGGATTCTTTACCACTGCACCACCTGGGAAGCCCTAACTATGGATTCATTTTACCAAAAAAAAAAAAAAATTGTTGTCTGATTAGAAAGACAATGAGTAAGATTTTTACTTGATTATTAGATGAAGGAATGACATTGGAAGGTTTTTTAAAGTGGCTCTTTGATAAAAATCCTGTAGTAATAATATTATATAAATTAACATTACAGTCTTAACATTATTATACGGTTTTTATTTAACCATTTAATTTCCCTTAATAGGTTTATAAGGGAGATTCCTGAGTGATTCAATGATATCTTACTCAGTATCATTTTAAGTCATAAATACAGAATAAGACTAATTGTCTTTTTCTCAATTTTTAAGATCCTGACTTTAAGGACCTTGGAGTTTTGAAACCATTACCAGGTTGGTAAAACAGATATTTAATACTGTTCAGAGACCTTTGTTTTCTGCTGTGATATTTACTTTTGGTTTATTACTCAAGTTCCATTTTTGTATGTTTGTCTGGCATCTCGTTATTTAGTGTGTGAGTTTGAGATGGGCGGCCCTGAAGGCATTGTGGAGTCTATACAAATTATGAAGGAAGGCAAAGCTTCTGCTAGCGAGGCTGTTGATTGCAAGTGGTACATCCGAGCACCCCCGCGATCCAAGGTCAGTCTCAAGGTGAAACGCAGGTTTGACAGACAACTTGAAAAGTGTCTCCAGCATTGCATTGCTTTGAACCAACCAGACATGCTCAGTATATTTCAGAGTGCAATCATAAGCGATCATTTTATTTTTGTTTTGAAATGGAGCATGTCTTCCTCTGTTTAATGTAACTTTCAAGGTCACAATTATATGGAAAGAATGCTGAAGAGATCCTTGGATAATCTGGACAAGAGACTCTAGGGTAAATCTACCTCTAAAAAATGTATTGAAATGTTGTAAGCAAGCTATGGTTTAATTAACTTATGCCCTTATTGTCAGTATCTACAGTTTGCTTGCTTTTTAGCTTAAAATCTGTGAAAGAAATTGTCCAGGGCTCACAAAGTCATGCATTTCTGGTGTGTAACATTGTGGTCCAGATTCAGACTCAGATCTCTGTTTTGGAAACACTTGTTTAGAACACCTCTATTCATGCTATTATGGATGTGCCTTAAGAAATACTGGGATGAGAATTTTGTATCAGTAGCAATCACTGGTTTAGTGTGTTGATTATTTGCGTATTCTCCCTTTATTGTCATCCTTTAGAAGTAGAATATAGTTACAATAAAGCTTTATTGACTTGTTAGATTTAGAATTGCCAGTTTATTGAGGTTGAACAGTTTGTTATTTAATTAATTGGCCTAGTGTGTCTATAAACTCTCAAACACTATGGTGAACAAATGAAAAATTATGCTATCATGTTTAATTTTTAGACAACTATGTATCAAAATAATCCAGGAAATAAGACAAGATCATTGAGGTATTTATAAGGTGTAGTAGAGTGAAGAAGATCACTTGCCCCTGGTGGGGGGACTCAAAGGTAGGATCAAGTTGCATTGCAAGGCATCTTCTGAGTTTTGATGAGAAATGATGCTCTCAGGTGATAGGGTGGGACTTGCCTTGATAGGTGGAGTAAATAGCTTCTCTATGGTCATGAGATCATAAGAGATTCCCCCTCTTGGGGATTAATTGCATGTGATCACATGAAAGCAGAATTCCGGAGGTGAATTGTTAAGCTGAAGGATTCTGTTAGTGTCCTTCAAGAGCCCAGATTTATCCTGAGTGCGTTAGCGATGCATGTGCGTGTGTGTGCTGAGTCCCTTCAGTCGTGTCCAACTCTGAGACCTCATGGACCGTAGCCCACCAGGCTCCTCCATCTCCGGGATTCTCCAGGCAAGAATACTGGAGTGGCTTGCCATGCTCTCCTCTTAGTGATACATACAAGACTGTGAAACAGCAAAGTGATGTGGTCAGATGTGTATTTTCAAAAAAACAGATTTTCCTTGTCTAGAAAGGACAGAGTTGTCACCCAAGGCTAGCTATGAAAGAATTTGGTGGCTGGATATTCCAAATGAGGGGAAAATAAGACTCATCTCTATGTGAGTTGGTATTTCAGGAAATACTTTTATCTTTCTTCTCTTGATTTCCTATGCATATGTCATTGGGGTTTCCAAACTTCTGGTGATGGAGATTCAGACCATGGTCCACTTTCCAACTTTACCACTACAGGTCTCTCTGCATCAGAACAAATCTTTTCAAAGGTTAATTAACTTTGTTAAAATTATGATTTATGATGAAAGATATAGTAATACTTCCATTAAAATCCAAGGCTACTGGGGACATAAAACCCACCTACTACAAGGACTATGTGAGAGTTCAATTGCAGTTTATTATGTTCTTACCTGATTTGTGGATTCACACGTGCTATTCATTTCCCTTCAACTCTATGAGTGAACGCTATTTTAGATTTTTTTTTTCAACAGGAAGTATCTGAGCCCCACCTCATGGTCATAACTGGCATCTTTGTCACCGCAGTGTCAAAGAGAGGGTGTCAATGAAAGTGCGAGCACACACTGTTTCCTTCCAGCTGGTAAATAGACCATCTTTTGTACAATCCCAGAACAGTGCCAGGTGTACCTGCCTGTTACAGAATCTGGCATTCTGTGACCCAAAGGGAAAGCTGCCTGCAGAGCTGAACAAAGATGGCTCTATTGTGACAGGCCTTCTCTGTTAAATTAAAGATTAGGGGATAGGAAGTGGCTTTGAATAACTGTTGAAAAAAGCAAGAAGTGGAGATGACACTTTACTTGGGGTTTCTATTTATATGGAGGTCCTAGCAGCCTAGGAGAACAGACTGTCAAAGCACAAGTTAAGCTTGAAATGCCTCCTGTGAATATGTGAATGATAACTGGTGATTGCAACATATTACACAATCAAAGTGCTAAATAGCTTACTGGGGTTCCATTAAAATTTACATCAAGTGTATGTCACTTCTCAGCCCTTTCATAAATAGAAAATACACTATCTGATACCGCCTTTGTTTGGGAATTGTAATACAGATGATTGCCTTTAATTAGAATGTGATTAACCCAGATTTCTTGGAAATTGGAATACCAGAGCCAGAAAGAAAGTTGGAAATCCATTACTGATAAGTGCGTTTAACAGATGAATAAGCAGAGTCAGCATAGTGAGGCTGGTTAACAATGAGATGTTGAAATATGTCTCTGTAAGCAACTCTTTCAGAGAAGGCAATGGCAGGCCACACCAGTACTCTTGCCTGGAAAATCCCATGGGCAGGGGAGCCAGGTAGGCTGCAGTCCATGGGGTCGCTAAGAGTCTGACATGACTGAGCGACTTCACTTTCACTTTTCACTTTCACGCATTGGAGAAGGAAATGGCAACCCCCTCCAGTGTTCTTGCCTGGAGAATCCCAGGGATGGGGGAGCCTGGTGGGCTGCCATCTATGGGGTCGCAAATAGTCGGACATGACTGAAGTGACTTAGCAGCAGCAGCAGCAAGCAACTCTTTGGCTTTCATATAGATTCTAGAGCAAGTGAGATGGGAGCATATTAATTGTGTCTAGTTCTGATCAGGTTCAGTAAAGAACCACTAGAGAAGATACTGGATGAGCCAATTATGGTAACAATGTTAATTTTGTGAAGGTTGGAGCTTATTTCTCTCAGGTGCATGCATGTATGTGTCAAGTCACTTCAGTCATGTCCAACTCTGCAGCCCCATGGACTGCAGCCTGCCCAGCTCCTCTGTCCATGGGATTCTCCAGGCATGAATAATGGAGGAGGTTGCTGTGCCCTCCTCCAGGGCCTCTTTCTGCCCCAGGGATGGAACCTGTGTCTCTTACGTCTACCTGCATTAGCAGGTGTAGGTACCCAGTGCCAGGAAAAATCTGTCATTCAGTTAACACTCATGGAAAAAATAAACTGATATATATATATAACTGGACATAGTGACAATCTATAAACATTTGAAGAAATGTCAGGAAATAGAATTAAGAAGATAAGACTTAATTTGCATATTTTTTAAGTACTGCAATTTATTTGAATGCTTGGATCTAGAGAAACATTCAATATAAAGAAGGTTTTTGTTTTTTATTTTAATAATGGAGATGTCCAAAGATCAAATGAGAATTCACGGGAGGAATCCAATAAAGTTTGGCTGGGATTTTGTATAATAATTAAAAAGTCAAGTTATTTTTTGGCATAGATAATACTAAATTCCTTTTAAGACCAAAACCTGATGAACCTATGGTAAATAACTGCTCAAATATTTGATTAGTTAGTAGAAGGATTGAAGCAAGTCTCTGTCTTGACCCTCAATCCAGTGTGATGTCACAAAACCACAGTGTTTGGAGACTGTCTCTTATACACATCTAGATGTGTATAAGAGACAGAGTATGGGGACTGCAAGTCACATCATATTCCTTTCTTGGATTTTTCTTTTCATATGATTATTCTTCCACCCATCAGGTTTAGAAGGTAATGAAATATTTCCCTAAGAGTCTTAAAGTTCAACTCTTTATTGTGGATAATTAACTTGCTATAGGAACTGTGAATCCCAAGGTCTTGATGTAGATTTGGATTGCACAAATCTTGGGGTCCAGTCAGTTGCACAGTCTATGCAGATGTCAATGTGGTACTGTGGAATAGCACTTTTCTACATTTTTTTTCAACATGTCCTCTTTTTCCCTAGTCTATGTCTGCATCTCTGTATCACTGCCATTTATCTCTCCATCTCATTGGAAGTCACTGGGAGTGTGTTTCTCTTTCTGTTGTTTTCTTTTATTTATTTCTTTTTTTTTTTTTNAATTGTAATACAGATGATTGCCTTTAATTAGAATGTGATTAACCCAGATTTCTTGGAAA
This sequence comes from Oreotragus oreotragus, assembly GCA_006410675.1. Lineage (NCBI taxonomy): Eukaryota > Metazoa > Chordata > Mammalia > Artiodactyla > Bovidae > Oreotragus > Oreotragus oreotragus. The sequence goes on from SJYX01009788.1 coordinate 137,607, forward strand.
TTGGAATACCAGAGCCAGAAAGAAAGTTGGAAATCCATTACTGATAAGTGCGTTTAACAGATGAATAAGCAGAGTCAGCATAGTGAGGCTGGTTAACAATGAGATGTTGAAATATGTCTCTGTAAGCAACTCTTTCAGAGAAGGCAATGGCAGGCCACACCAGTACTCTTGCCTGGAAAATCCCATGGGCAGGGGAGCCAGGTAGGCTGCAGTCCATGGGGTCGCTAAGAGTCTGACATGACTGAGCGACTTCACTTTCACTTTTCACTTTCACGCATTGGAGAAGGAAATGGCAACCCCCTCCAGTGTTCTTGCCTGGAGAATCCCAGGGATGGGGGAGCCTGGTGGGCTGCCATCTATGGGGTCGCAAATAGTCGGACATGACTGAAGTGACTTAGCAGCAGCAGCAGCAAGCAACTCTTTGGCTTTCATATAGATTCTAGAGCAAGTGAGATGGGAGCATATTAATTGTGTCTAGTTCTGATCAGGTTCAGTAAAGAACCACTAGAGAAGATACTGGATGAGCCAATTATGGTAACAATGTTAATTTTGTGAAGGTTGGAGCTTATTTCTCTCAGGTGCATGCATGTATGTGTCAAGTCACTTCAGTCATGTCCAACTCTGCAGCCCCATGGACTGCAGCCTGCCCAGCTCCTCTGTCCATGGGATTCTCCAGGCATGAATAATGGAGGAGGTTGCTGTGCCCTCCTCCAGGGCCTCTTTCTGCCCCAGGGATGGAACCTGTGTCTCTTACGTCTACCTGCATTAGCAGGTGTAGGTACCCAGTGCCAGGAAAAATCTGTCATTCAGTTAACACTCATGGAAAAAATAAACTGATATATATATATAACTGGACATAGTGACAATCTATAAACATTTGAAGAAATGTCAGGAAATAGAATTAAGAAGATAAGACTTAATTTGCATATTTTTTAAGTACTGCAATTTATTTGAATGCTTGGATCTAGAGAAACATTCAATATAAAGAAGGTTTTTGTTTTTTATTTTAATAATGGAGATGTCCAAAGATCAAATGAGAATTCACGGGAGGAATCCAATAAAGTTTGGCTGGGATTTTGTATAATAATTAAAAAGTCAAGTTATTTTTTGGCATAGATAATACTAAATTCCTTTTAAGACCAAAACCTGATGAACCTATGGTAAATAACTGCTCAAATATTTGATTAGTTAGTAGAAGGATTGAAGCAAGTCTCTGTCTTGACCCTCAATCCAGTGTGATGTCACAAAACCACAGTGTTTGGAGAAATAAACAACTTTGTTAAGACAGGAAAATAAATAAGTCAAAAGACTTATAAAAGTATATAAATTTAAGATTATTTAATAATTAAGGTTTGGGGAGAATAAAACTATAACTTTTATTAACTATCCATCATTTAAAGCTTCAAAATGATTTTTAAATGTGAATTCAAACTGTTGTGAATAATATTGAGACAAAAAAGAAAAAGTTTACAAATACGATAAATTAATATTTTATAGTGAAGTTGAGTTTTCAGACTCATGTGACCTAAGCAAAGACCACAGTGCAGCTCACCAATACTTCTGACCTACAGGACTTAGAGATAATACCTGCACATTATTTAAAGCAGAATTCCGGGGTGGAGGGGCAGTGGTAAAGAATCCACCAGCCAATGCACGTGGGTTCGGTCCCTGGGTTGGGAAGATCCTCTGGAGGAGGAAATCGTAACCCACTCCAGTATTCTTGCCTGGAGAATCCTATGGACGGAGGAGCCTGGCAGGTTACAATCCATGGGGTCACAAAGAGTCGGACAAGACTGAACAACTGAGCACAACCACACAACCACACTGTTTAAAGCTGCTCAGTTTGTGGTGATGTGTTCTGGGAGCAAGGAGAAAATTAATGCATCAGCAAAGGGCAGCAGCAAAAATTGATGACAGTGGTAAGATTAGGGGCTCTAAAGACTGAGCCTGCCCTTATTATCTCCAAAAATTAAAATAAAGATTGGATGAACAACATGAAAATTTTAACTGACTAGAGAGCTACCTATGATGGTGTTATGCTTCAACTTTGTTTTTAAATGAAATCTCAGTTTGTAGCATCAGATTTTGGAAAGTTACTGAGATGCTTGTCTGTGCAGGGCAGAAAATCACGTTAATGTTGTTTTATCTGGGTTTGCTGTGTGGAGTGTGTGTTTTTTCAGCACTTCAGAGCACAGTATGATGTTCTGGTTTTCTCCTCTGAATAAAGTGCATGCTGCTCTCCTCCAAATTCATGGGATATACTACTGGAAATTAGAAGGCCCTGCAAGTCCAACCACAAACAAACAGCAACCACAGAAATCCTGGGCAACACGGTTTTAAGAATGTAGCTTTATCTTTCAAAATGTAAAGTAATACTGAAACTGTGGTCAATGTTTCTCAGACTGTGGTGTATTTAATTTATATTTATCATGGAGAAAACTGTTCAGCAGGTCTTAAAAAATGACCCCAAACAGTGTTTGTTTTTTGCGCATCATTAGGAGACAGATGATGGAAGCAGGTTGAATGGTTGATATTAAATGTTTGCAAGTATATTAACTTAGTAAATTGTTAGCCAGATATCCTTGGTTTAAATATGCAAAAGGGATTCTACTCTCCTATTAGTGTGACTTGGAAGACAGGCATTACTAGAAATCGCTTATATGTTCTGAAGCCTCCCACGTCCTATTCCATAAATCATTTTGTCAGCTCAAACTCTTTGTGACTGATTAGAAAGAATGCATCAAATTGATGCACTGAGACGAGATTGTAATCTGACTATTTTACTGAAGTTATATATGATTCTGTTTATCACTTTCTCTTTTCTTCAGCAGACACACTAAAAAGCTTTCTATTGTTTTCGACCTTAAGTAAAAACACTGTCACATGGCATTTTTCCCCTTAGTGATATTATGGCCTGAGCTTTAAGCTGACAAAATATCATTTAAATCCTAAAGAGTGGGAAAACTTGATCACTGGTCTGGTTAATGGATTTGGTTTGTGCAGTAACAACTCTGTACTCAGTAAAGCTAATTATCACTGAAATATTTTATTTATGTTTTTAAATTATTTTTAAAAGTTTTAAAATGATTGAATGCTTCAGAAGTGAATAAATAATATCCAGTGACTGTAATTGTTCAATTCCCCTATGGATAGTATTCTAATAAGTTTAGTTCAGTTGCTCAGTCGTGTCTGACTCTTTGCAACCCCATGGACTGCAGCACACCAGGCTTCTTTGTCCATTACCAACTCCCGGAGTTTACTCAAACTCACGTCCATTGAGTGGATCATGCCATCCAACCATCTCATCCTCTGTTGCCCACTTCTCTTTCCGCCTTCAATCTTTCCAGCATTAGGGTCTTTTCCAGTGAGTCAGTTCTTCACATCAGATGGCCAAAGTACTGGAGTTTCAGCTTCAGTCGCTACAATGAATATTCAGGACTGGTGTCATCTCCTTGCTGTCCAAGGGACTCTCAAGAGTCTTCTTCAACACCACAGTTCAAAAGCATCAGTTCTTTGGCACTCAGCTTTCTTTGTAGTCCAACTCTCACATCCATACATGACCACTGGAAAAACCAAAGCTTTGACTAGACAGACCTTTGTTGGCAAAGTAATACCTCTGCTTTTGAATATGTTGTCTAGGTTGGTCATAATGTTTCATCCAAGGAGCAAGCGTCTTTTAATTTCATGGCTGCAGTCACCATCTGCCGTGATTTTGGAGCCCAAAAAATGTAAAAGTTTCTCACTGTTTCCAGTTTCCCCATCTGTTTGCCATGAAGTGATGGGACCAGATGCCATGATCTTAGTTTTCTGAATGTTGAGTTTTAAGCCAACTTTTTCACTCTCCTCTTTGACTTTCATCAAGAGACTCTTTAGTTCTTTGCTTTCTGCCATAAGAGTGGTATCATCTGCATATCTGAGGTTATTGGTATTTCTTCCAGCAATCATGATTCCAGCTTGTGTTTCATCCAGCCTGGCATTTCACATGAGGTGGCAATGGTACCCCACTCTGGTACTCTTGCCTGGAAAATCCCATGGATGGAGGAGCCTGGTAGGCTGCGGTCCATGGGGTTGCCAAGAGTAAGACATGACTGAGCAACTTCACTTTCACTTTTCACTTTCACGCATTGAAGAAGGAAATGGCAACCCACTCCAGTGTTCTTGCCTGGAGAATCCCAGGGACGAGAAAGCCTGGTGGGCTGCCATCTGTGGGGTCGCACAGAGTTGGACATGACTGAAGTGACTTAGCAGCAGCAACTCTGCATATAAGTTAAATAAGCAGGGTGACAATATACAGCCTTGACGTACTCCTTTCCCTATTTGGAACCAGTCTGTTGTTCCATGTCCGGTTCTAATTGTTGCTTCTTGANACAGAGTCGGACACGACTGAAGCGACTTAGCAGCAGCAGCAGCAACTCTGCATATAAGTTAAATAAGCAGGGTGACAATATACAGCCTTGACGTACTCCTTTCCCTATTTGGAACCAGTCTGTTGTTCCATGTCCGGTTCTAATTGTTGCTTCTTGACCTGAATACAGATTTTTCATAAGGCAAGTCAGGTTGCTGGTATTCCCATCTCTTGAAGAGTTTTCCACAGTTTACTGTGATCCACAGAATCAAAGGCTTTGACATAATCAATAAAGCAGAAGTAGATGTTTTTCTGGAACTCTTAGTCTCTTCCTTTTTGATGAATCAGTGGATGTTGTCAATTTGATCTCTGGTTCCTCTGCCTTTTTTAAATCCAGCTTGAACATCTGGAAGTTCATGGTTCACATACTGTTGAAGCCTGGCTTGGAGAATTTTGAGCATTACTTTACTAGCGTGTGAGATGAGTGCAATTGTGCAGTAGTCTGAGCCTTCTTTGGCATTGCCTTTCTTTGGGATTGGAATAAAAACTGACCTTTTCCAGTCCTGTGGCCACTGCTGAGTTTTTCTAAGTTGCTGGCATATTGAGTGCAGCACTTTCACAGTATCATCTTTTAGGATTTGAAATAGCTTTAATAAGAATGGTCTTTAAATATAGGAGATTCTTTCACGTCAGCCATGCAGGTTCTTATAAGAGTGCACACCATTCCCCTCCCATGGAAAATGTCAAATGAGAAAACAAGGGCCAACTATGCAAATCACCTTTTTACTTATATCAATGTTCTTCTATAAGATAACCTTATTTTTAAAGAAATTTTAAACAGCCATTTATTTCAGAGGGACATATTTGTTTTCTGTGAATTTCGTTCACATGTCAATCATCAGTATGTTTCTTAGTCCCTTTAGAAAAATAGAAATGGTTTATTTTGCTTGCTTACCTGTCAATTTTGTTGTAGTTTGTTTTCATTTAGGACTATAACTTTCTTTCTGGACTATCCATCTGAAAATTTTCAAAAGTTTTGTCTGAGTCTGCAAAGTTTGATACCAAGGAGAAAAGTGTCAGGCAGAACTGAGTTGAATACTGATCTATTACTTAAGGTCTTGTGTTGCTTTAAGAGCATCACTTTGCTTTTTTAAACGTCATATTATTTTAAAATAGTTGTGCTAATAGTGTGCATTGCTGTCGGAGAGATTTGAGTGCGATAATGCCTTTGCACAGTGTCTTGAGTTATTGTCAATGGACGATGCAAATAGTTAGCATTTTAAGTTGACTTTATTCAGAGTCAGAGAGAAACCTGAAATAATTGTCCAGACATATTCACCCTGAATCAACCTGAAAATATGACACAATCAAAAATCTTTCTTTCTTGAATTAGTTGAACAGTCACCTGAATTATTTTTCTTTCTGTGGGCATCATGTTTGTTTCTTATAACTTTGTAAGAACACTGGAGGGAGGGATTTTCAGTCACTCTGTTCAGTGTCTTCTCCTATTACGCACTATGTGTGTTTACAATTCTAATTGCTGTCTCTTATACACATCTAGATGTGTATAAGAGACAGGTCCATGGGATTCTCCAGGCATGAATACNTCATGTTTGTTTCTTATAACTTTGTAAGAACACTGGAGGGAGGGATTTTCAGTCACTCTGTTCAGTGTCTTCTCCTATTACGCACTATGTGTGTTTACAATTCTAATTGCATATTACTTTGAGGGCTAATTATATGTTGGAATCATTGTGTACTATTTGAGAATATAAATAAATATTTGATTTTTGTTGCATTTAAGTTCTTCTACCTTCCAAGAATACTTAGATTTTATAGTTATATATGTTTTTATACAGTCTTCAATTTGTTTACTTTTAATCAGAATGGGCCAAATGAAAAGATCTTTAAAATAAGAGTTCAGGATTTTAATCCTGTTTAAGGTTCTCATATTGATTTATTTTCCTTAAGTAAGCTATTAGGTCTCCTTTGCTTCCTGGCAAAGATCATATGAATGACAGATACAATTCCTTTGTACAAATCCATGTGAAAATTTGAAAAACAAACTAGTTAGTAGAAATTTGTTTGATATTTTCAGATATACCTTCCTAAGATGGACAGTAAAATTTTCTGGATAATTTTCTGAAATGCAATATTTGGTTAGGAAGAGTAGATCTAAGATAGGCTACATGAGTAATATTTGAACTTTTGAAAGAATAAAATAAAGCAATAACCTGGGAATGATAAACAGGAGGTTTTCTTAGGCTATAGGTTTTATAAGGCTGTAGTAATGGTGGCTCACTGAGAATAAATCCCTGAGAATAAATCCCCCTGCCGATGCAGGAGACCCGGGCTAAATCCCTAGGTCAGGAAGATCTCCTGGAGAAGGGAATGACTCCAGTGTTTTTGCCTGGGAAATCCCAAAGACAGAGGAGCCTGGTGGTACAGTTCATGGGCTTGCAGAAAATTGGACATGAGTGAGCAACTAAACAATAGCAACAATGTCAGTTAATTTAAAATCAGTATCAAAGTATTTGGGAGTTTTGGTATAGCTTCCAACTGAAATTTTACAGATCAGATGTACATGAAAACCTTCTCACCATACAAAGCATAGTAAAACTATGTTGTTTGCCATTACTTCTCAATTTTGTCTATTTCTCCCTATTTTCTGTTTTGTTCTTACTCCTGAGAACTATATGAAGATTTCCTGACTTAAGATTCACATTTTACTCAATCAGTTCCTTAAAAGTCTGCATCATACTACATATTTGCTTTTATGTCATAAGTAAGAGTTATATTATAAATAACTTGTCTTGAGAATTATTGCATACCATTTTGTCCGCAAATAATAAATTGTCATTTATTTTATATATATATAATTATCATGATTTATAGCACTCAAAGTCTGGTGTGTAGGTGCCCAATAGATATGTGATGGATGCTGAAAAAAATGAAGTCAATAAAGAAAACAAAATTATAGTCAGTCATTAAATGTACATCCATTAAATTTTATGGTGAGTGCTTAACATACATAGCACATGGTCAAACACTGAAAATAAAATAAGTACACCAGTGTCCCAGCTTTTTAGGAGCACACAGTTCAACAAAAGTTACATATGACCTGTAACTAAAGCTTAAACTATGTACAAAGTAATATTGTAGCACAAAGGTAGAATAATGCCATTGTGGTTGGAGAATGGAAGAAGTCATTTTTTAATATTATTGTTACATGAGTTACAGGCAACTATAGTAGGTTATAAGTTATAGTAAGTTATAGTAGGCACTATAATTTGCCATTTACATCCTCTGCAAGGTCGTTACCACCTCAAGACCAGTTACCATCCATCACCATATGGTTGACCCCGTTTACCTATTTTGCCCACCGTCAACTCATTTCCCCTTTGGAAACAACTATTCTGGTTTTGTTTTGTTGTTTTCTATCTAACAGATTGATTTTTTTAAACTGTGTTTGGTTTGGTTTTTAGACGCCACATATGTGTGAAATGTTTGTCTCTCTCCACCTAACTTCATACAGCATGATACCTTTGCGGTCCATCCATGATGCTTCAGATGGCAGGATTTCATTCTTTTTTGTGGCTGAGTAGTAGTCCATTATATATATTTATCATTGGTTGAATTAATTGCTTTCAGTTTTTAATGCAAATTCATAGAGTCAAGTAATGTCTGTTGCTCTTAAAACAGTATGTCTGAAGCAGTGTAATATGGTGAAAGGACTACAGACTGGCTTGAGGGACCCTGTGTCTAACTTGCAATTTATATCATCCAAGTCTGCATTTCCTGAATATAATAATAAATGCACCACTTTATAGAATTTGGGGGAGTATTTAACAATAATCTCTAAAGTAAGTGGTACAGTCCATTTTACCTATTAAGTGTTAATTTAATTTTTATTTACATGGACTTAACTAAATGGTTTGATTCTATGTTATGGTTAGAATGACCACAGATTTAGCTGTATTTTAAAATATATATACTCTATCTTAAAAATGAAGCAGCATAGTTATGTGAAATTTAAGCAAAGTAAAAGCAGAGACTATCTTTTGATGCCATTTCTGGTTTTGTTTGATATTAGTACAAATGTTGCATTTTCACACATTTTTGGAAATAAAGTCATGGAACTCTAACAATATATCAGCAATATTTAAAAACATTTGTGCTGATTAAAATAAAACAGTAAGTATGAAAACTAATAACTGATTCCAGAAAAGATAAGCCATAAGAATTATCTGGGTGAAAATACCTAAAAGAAGGGATAATAACATTTGAAAAAGTATTAATCAGAAGTTGATCTGAGTGATATCCGTCTTTACTTTCTACCACCCACAGGGACAAAATAATAAGATTGATTGCAATCAAGCTTGTCTTGTGAGACTGAGAAAGCGAGAGGAAGCGCTGGTGCTCACTGAACTGCTTCCCTCTTTGCAGGGAAATTATCGCATCTTCGTTGTTTTGCAGATCTACTTACGGTTCTTGGACTATGAGATGCAGAATTCCAACGAATGCAAGAGGAACTTCGTGGCGGTGTATGACGGAAGCAGCTCAGTGGAGGACCTGAAAGCCAAGTTCTGCAGCACGGTGGCCAACGACGTCATGCTCCGCACGGGGCTCGGGGTCATCCGCATGTGGGCCGACGAGGGCAGCCGTAACAGCCGCTTCCAGATGCTCTTCACGTCCTTCCAAGAGCGTAAGCGTCTCCGCTCTTTGCTGCTCAGCCTTCCAGTGGGTCGGAGGGTGCAGATCTCATGCACTGTGAACGGTGTTTCCTTCATGCAGCTTGAGCCTTAATAAGTTGTTCAAACCGCTTAGATTCCCTTTCCTTCTCTTTGATCCAGAAAAAGGAGAGTTACATATGACCTTTTGATTACTTACAGCAGCATATGCAGGGCTTCCCTGGTGACTCAGACGGTAAAGACTCTGCTTGCAATGCAGGAAACCCGGGCTGAATCCCTGGGTTGGGTAGATCCCCTGGAGTAGAAAATGGCAACCCGCTCCAGTATTCTTGCCTGGAGTATCCCACGGACAGAGGAGCCTGGTGGGCTAAAATCCATGGGGTCACAAAGAGTCAGACAGGACTTAGGGACTAACAGAGCAACACAGTATCAGCATATGCACTGTAGCCATGCTTAAGACATTTCACACTACTAAACTGGGGTATGATGAATTCCGTTTGTCTTTGGGTTAGATCTTAGGAAGCCAGGGAATGGAGGCAGCAGTTTCCAATGATGTTTGAGTTTAAATCTTAAAAACCTTCATAAAAATATTTGGTAGGTTCTCTTTAGTAAGCTTCTCTTGAAGTCCCATTGATTTTAAATAGGTCTGTGACTGCAGAGTTCCAGGTAAACTAGACAAAGAGGAAGAATTGATTGGGAAGAGAGGAAACAGAAAAAAGTTCCAGAAAATAGTTTAAATGGCACAATGGATGATACCCAGAGTTATGGGCAAAAGCACAGCAATTTTAGAAAATCATGTTCTTAGAAATAATGAGTCAGATGAATAGACATATATTTGGAATGTTCTTCAGAAACCCTGAGTAATTTAGGCTTGATAAATTTATGCAAATGAAAAATAGCCCAAGAAATTCAGCTTTAAGGAATCAGTACCCTGTTATTTGAAACTGTACATTAAAAAAAAAAAAAGTTTTTGAAATGTCAAGGATTTCTCAAAGTTAGCTGCAGCAGCCACCATCTTTTTTTTAATCCAAAAATGTTAAATGTACTAGATGATTGATTACTTTGCACCATGAATGGATGGTTTTGGCTTTAAATTGCTCTCTACTTACCCAGTTGGAGAATTCTGTGGCACCAGAAGTAGGGAATGTCCCTCAGTTTTTCTGAATCTTGATACCATCACAGAGTATGTTAAGTCTCCCATCCTGGATTATTGCAAATTTAAACAGCAAGTTGTTATCTTGGTCTTCCTTTCAGGAATTGATCAAAATGTTAGAGCTAGTGCATCTTTATTTCACCAAGGTATCTGTAGAAAAAAACCTTGTCATTTTTTTGCTTAGAATTTAAATCAGTTCAGGCTAGAAGATAGCACATGTGGTGTTTTCATCAATGAGTACTCTTCTAAACCTAATCGATTGTGCCTTTGGTGAGGGTCAGATTATACCTTATTCAATATTTTTATCAGCCTTGGATAATCATAGACTAAGAACTTCTTTCTAGTTTAACATATATGGGAGGTCTAGTTAATGCATTAAATAATAAAGTTACTAAAATATTACAAAATATGCAATTTTTATCAAAATTGCACCATAATTTAGTAAGGATAAATTACAAAATGTCTTCTTAAGTTTCATATGTCAAGCAAAGGAACCCAGACTCCAGGATTTCCTAAGATGTTGTTTCATTTAACCTCAATAGAAGCCAGTACTTTTTAAAAATAATTGACAATAATATCTAATGTAGTCTTAGCTTGTGTTAACAAATGTGCAATAAGCAGCTCAGAGGAGATACTCTCACATGAAGCTGCAGTGGTCAAAATGCAAATTGCACAGCCTGTTCTTTTCTGATATTAATGAGAGCAGAGTAATTAGCTAGGAGTGGCTGATCCTGATGCAGAAGCATTTAGAGTCAGGGGAAAAGGCTAAAGGAGAAGGTATCCCTATCCTAGAGATTCTTTTGTCCAAAATTTGACAACTACCTTAAGCTTGGGAAAGTGGTGGTATGGATTAATGTCTGAGAAATAAGATTAATGTTAAATTAATTATATGAAGCCATTTGACTGTGATTCAGGGAAAAGTGTCCAGCTCATAGAAAGTGTGATATTATAACATTGAATGAACTTCCATGAAGAATATGTGAGAAATGAGTTCTCATCAAGTGTGAATGGTATAGGGCAAGTATCTAGGCTGGACAGGAGGGAGGGAAGACAAAGCGGCTTTCAATTCAAAGGTGGAGATCTGTGAGTCTTTAAAGTTCTTTTTATTTAAAGAATGATGGGATTGTATCATACTGTGTATGTATCGTGTTTCCCAGATGGTACTAAAGGTAAAGAACCTACCTGCCAATGCTGGAGATGTGAGAGACGTGGGTTCCATCCCTGGGTCAGGAAGATCCCCTGGAGAAGGAAATGGCAACCCACTCCAGTATTCTTGCCTGGAGAATCCCATGGATGGAGGAGCCTGGGAGACTACAGTCCATGGGGCCACAAAGAATAGGACACGAGTGAGCACAGCACACATGTATGCAATAAAGATTAGAGATGTGTTTCGGTAACCAGCCCTTTCTTACTCCAATAGTGAGAAAGCACCTTGATATTTTTTTAGTTCCCACATTTGTTAGATGGTATTCCCCATTCAGTGTTGAGAGGTGCTTTAGGGCATATTCAATAATATTCTAAAGTCTGAAAAAATGTCTTATATTAGGGCCATAAGATATTTTAGAGGTTAGATAAGAGCTTAGAAGTCATGTATTTCAATTCCAAACACTTTATGAATTCAAACAGAAAAAGACCCAGGGAAGGTTAACTGACTTCCCCTGAATACCCTCAACCCCATGCTCAATGATTTGTTAACAGTACTGAGGCGAGAATGTAAGACCTGAATCCTGATATTGGCAGGTCTCCATGGATACCTTTGTCATCTTTAAGGAATGAGCAGAGCTCCCACTTTCTAAAGATGATGATGATGTTAAAAGCAGATCGCACTTATGCATCACTCATGAAACATATTTGTCAGCATAGTTTTACTTGCTTTACAAACTGAATTTTCATTCTTCTGTCTTACCTAATGCATCTTACATTTATGTTTCATGGTTATATTCTGTAATCATACATTGTTCAGCATCGTACATTACTGTAAACATCAGACTAATGTAGAATCATAAGGGGCTTCTGCTCTCGAAATATGAACCCAGGAACTAATGGATGCCAGTGGGAATATATTTTCAAATCATTTTTATTTTTGCATTTGAATCTGTTGTTGTTCGTTGTTTTTGTTCAATTGCTAAATTGTGTCCAATTCTTTGCAACCCCATGGACTGCAGCACACTGGGCTTCCCTGTCCTTCACTATCTCTCAGGGTTTACTCAAACTCATGTCCATTGTGTCCAAATAAATCACAGAAAAGACAAAGGATGAGTGTGTAAGAGAGGTACAGAAATTCTTACTGTGAGTCATCAGACGTTGAGGTTTCCCATGCACATTAGAGGCATTTTAAAAGTCTGGGTTAAATACCAGCATTTGCAGCAACAACAAATATTGTCTAGTACAATGGGGGGACTATAAGATCACTGAATAGAGAAGTATTTACCTTCAACTGTGTCATGAGGAATAATGTGATGTCTTCACTGGATCGCTCCCATAAATAGCATACTCCTGCCCACACTGTCTTGCTGACTGTTCAACTCAGCCTCTTCTCAGCTCTACCTGAGATGGCTGCCTTGATTAATAATATCACACTGCTGCTGGCTGCTGCTCAGAGACATTGGCTTCAGAGGAATAGTATCCAGACTTTACCCTACAGAGCAACTTTGAAACCTAGCAACTAAAAAAAAAAAAAAAAAAAAACCAGTATTATCACCAAACAGGCACTGTCTTACTTGATTATAGTCTTTTTAATACTGGCATTTTGTACTCAGATTACTCACAATCTCAGTCCACTCAAACAGTCCATCTAATGAAGATGAAAACACATATAGGTATCTGAAAAAGATCTCAAATTTTAATATATTATTAATAACCTTGGATAGTGTTTTCTAAGAAAGATGACTTATTTAAACTTTAAATGTATTCTGAAATGAAGAAGAAAATATATTAACCATTGTAACTAATTTGCTTTCTTGGGTCAAAAATCAACAAATAGGAGGAAAAAATCAGATTAGAAACACAGTTGAGGATAAAGAAGGACAAATCCAACTTGATATAAACATAGAACACTTTGCATAATTCTTACAGTGATATTGAAAGTGTGTTATATTTTATTTTGGTAACTCAATTTCAGATTGCTTATAAGGATAGAGTTTTACACGTTTGTATCACTTTATATAAAGACTTTGTCTTGCTCTGAATAATCATTCAGATTTTTTAAAAAACTGATTAGAATTGGTATAATTTCAACTTTGAGCATACTTATATATGAAAATGTGTGATCAATTATGATAGAACTATATGGTTAAGTATTTGATATGCGTAATGGAGACATTAGTGAAGTGTACCTCTTCACAGTGAGTCACAAGTCAGACTTTCTGAGCCGGTCTTTTTCTGTCTTCCAAGAATTTGCAGCAACTGGAATGAAAGAATACCCTGAGTACTATCTCATGGTGACTTCTCAAGCTCCACCTCCAGCTGCTCTTCTACTCCTATTTAGATCACAATAAAATCTCAATCACTTAATGCTTGATTAATGTGCAGCATATTTCTGATAAAAACTGACATGCAACTAAAAAGAGATGAGAAGAAAATTGTTCACTTTAAGGATGTGGGAATAATGGTTATAATACTTTGCTAAAATGAGATTATATATTGAGTTTCATATCATTTTATGGCAAAAGACGATAGAATCTAAACTACAGTTAGATTCTATTATCTACAGTTAGGTCTATTTACAGTAAAGAGTTGACTCATTGGAAAAGACTCTGATGCTGGGAGGGATTGGGGGCAGGAGGAGAAGGGGACGACAGAGGATGAGATGGCTGGATGGCATCACTGACTCAATGGACATGAGTCTGAGTGAACTCCGGGAGTTGGTGATGGACAGGGAGGCCTGGCGTGCTGTGATTCATGGGGTTGCAAAGAGTCGGACATGACTGAGTGACTGAACTGAACTGACTGATACATATATATAGTAACTTTTAATTTCAATTAGGCATTGAGTTGAAAGGTTGTATGTGGAAGGCAGAATTCTGAGATGATCCAAAAGATTTCCTCCTCTCAGTATTTTTTGTTGGAAGGAAATGGCAACCCACTCCAGTGTTCTTGCCTGGAGAATCCCAGGGACGGGGGACCCTGGTGGGCTGCCGTCTATGTGGTCACACAGAGTCGGACACGACTGAAGTGACTTAGCAGCAGCAGCAGTCACTAAGTTGTGTCTGACTCTTTGCGACCTCATGGACTGGAGCACGCCAGACTTCCCTGTTCTTAGCCATCTCATGGAGTTTGCTCAAACTCATGTCCATTGAGTCAGTGATGCCATCCAACTATCTCATCTTCTGTCATCCCCTTCTCCTCCTGCCTTCAGCCTTCCCAGCATCAGGGTCTTTTCCAAAGGGTTGACTCTTTGCATCAGGTGGCCAAAGTATTGGAGTCTTACAACCTTTCTCCCCTTGAGATAGGCAGAACCTAAGTAGCTTGAGATATGATTTTCTAATTAAAGTACATTATATGGTAGAAGTTATATTGGAGATATAAATAAGATCCTTAGTCAGCTGATTTTGATCATCAAAAAGGAGACTTCCTTCACCAATGTGTTAAGTACATGTCTTTCATCTCCTTGGTTAAATTCATTCCTAGGTTATCTTCTTCATTTTGATGTAATTGTAGATGGGGTTGTTTTCTTAATGTCCCTTTTAGATAGTTTGTTATTGATATATAGAAGTGCACTGGATATTCTGGTTGGTCTAAGTATACACTACAAATATTGATAATAATCTTTATCCCCCCCTTTTTTTTTTTTTTTGCTTTGGAATATAGGTATTTTATTTTATTTTAAATTTTATTTTTATTTTATTTTACTTTACAATGCTATATTGGTTTTGCCATACATTGACATGAATCCACCACAGGTGTATACGAGCTCCCAATCCTGAACCCCCTTCCCACCTCCCACCCCATATCATCTCTCTGGTTCATCCCCATGCACCAGCCCCAAGCATCTGGTATCCTGTATCGAACGTAGACTAAAGCTTCATTTCTTACATGATAGTATACATGTTTCAATGCCATTCTCCCAAATCATCCCACCCTCACCCTCACCCTCACCCTCTCCCTCAGAGTCCAAAAGTCCGTTCTTTACATCTGTGTCTCTTTTGCTGTCTTGCAAAGAGGGTCATCATTACCATCTTTCTAAATTCTATATATATGTGTCAGTATACTGTATTGGTGTTTTTCTTTTTGGCTTACTTCAGTCTGTATAATCGGCTCCAGTTTCATCCATCTCTTTAGAAATGATTCAAATGTATTCTTTTTAATGGCTGAGTAATACTCCATTGTGTATATGTACCACAGCTTTCTTATCCATTCATCCGCTGATGGACATCTAGGTTGTTTCCATGTCCTGGCTATTATAAACAGTACTGCAATGAACATTGGGGTACATGTGTCTCTTTCTATTCTGGTTTCCTCGGTGTGTATGCCCAGCAGTGGGATTGCTGGGTCATAAGGCAGTTCTATTTGCAATTTTTTAAGGAATCTCCACACTGTTCTCCATAGTGGCTGTACTAGTCTGCATTCCTACCAACAGTGTAAGAGGATTCCCTTTTCTCCACACCCTCTCCAGCATTTATTGCTTG
>SJYX01009788.1:156555-215933 GCA_006410675.1 Oreotragus oreotragus
TTTTTTTTTTTTTTTCCAGCTTTTGTTTATACTAGTAGAATCTGTACTCTTCTGTCATGGTAATTGGTGATTATTTCACTGTTCAGTTTTATTACCCTATCCTGTCTTGTCTGGAACATGGTTTGGCCTGCCAGCTGCTTCTTATACCCAGTCTGCATTCTGTCCTAGGTAGTGCAAATTCTCCATTTTATAATGCACAATTAAATTACCATATCACCTCAATAAGCTAAATTTAATGGATTCTAAAATGAAAAAAAAAGTGTGTAGATTGTAATCTTATTATTGCTATAAAAGTTCACAGAGCTCAGTAACACTCTGGAAAAATACACCAAAAATTTTTGATAATAATCAAATAAAAACTGTAATATTTAATTTTCCCTCTAGGAAATTCTAGGCCAAACACATTTACAAGTTTGGGTCATGTGCTGAGATCAAAAATCATTATCAGTTCAATTCTGTACAGTCATTCTGTCATGCCTGACTTTTTGCAACCCCATGGACTACATACAGCACACCAGGCTTCCCTGTCCATCACCAAATCCCAGGGCTTGTTCAAACTCATGTCCATAGAGTCAGTGATGCCATCCAACCATCTCATCCTCTGTTGCCCCCTTCTCTTCCTGCCTTCAATCTTTCCCAGCATCAGGGTCTTTTCCAGTGAGTTGATTGGTTGCATCAGGTAGCTTAACTATTGGAGTTTCAGCTTTAGCATCAGTCCTTCAAATGAATATTCAGGACTGATTTCCTTTAGAATTGACTGGTTTGATCTCCTTGCACTCCAAGGGACTCTCAAAAGTCTTCTCTTAATCTTCACTTCAGTTCAGTTTAGTCACACAGTCGTGTCCGACTCTTTGCGACCCCATGGACTGCAGCACGCCAGGCTTCCCTGTCCATCACCAACTCCCAGGGCTTATTCAAACTCATGTCCATTGAGTCAGTGATGCCATCCAACCATATCATCTTCTGTTGTCCCCTCCTCCTCCTGCCTTCAATCTTGTCCAGCATCAGGGTCTTTTCCAATGAGTCAGTTCTTCACATCAGGTGGCCAGAGTATTGGAGTTTCAGCTTCAGCATCAGTCCTTCCAATGAATATTCAGGACTGGTTTCCTTTAGGATGGACTGGTTTGAGGGGGACTCTCAATAATCTTCTCCAATAGCACAATTCAAAAGCATCATTTCTTTGGCACTCAGCTTTCTTTACGGTTCAACTCTCACATCCATACACGACTACAGGAAAAACCATAGCTTTGACTAGACGGACCTTTGTAGGCATTATAGTCTGTATGTATTTCATCAAGGAAAGAAAATTATAAGTGCTAGAGTGAGCAAATGACCAATTATAGGGGTAGATTAAAGTGTAAACTGACGTTGTCCTGATACAGATCTTCATTCATCACTGTGGTGAGTTTGTGTATTTTTAAAAGATTAAGACCAGTAACCCAGTAATTCGTTAGTCTTTGAATTAACAGAATTGCAAGCCTGAGGCTATCGTCTCCATTGATGCTTGGCTTTAATTCTTATTTACTCCAAGTTTTGGCCTTCCCTGGATGCTCAGTGGTAAAAACCTGCTTGCCATTGTAGGAGACACAGGAGACTTGGGTTCTATCCCTGAGTCAGGAAGATCTCCTGGAGAAGGAAATGGCAACCTACTCCAATACTTGCCCGGGAAATCCCATGGACAGGGGAGCCTGGCAGGCTACCGTCCAAAGACTGGCAAAGAGTCGGTTGTGACTGAGTGATTAAACAACAGCAACACTAAAAGTCCTCCTTTGAGGAGTTGGCAGGTTCAATAATGAAAACAAATATGCATTAATGTCTTTAACAGAATGCTGAGTCTATACTAACAACTGTTGCAGACATGTGTTCATCACCTATGAAAATAAGCCCGGGTCCCCATGCCCAAGTCCTAATAATAATCAGAGTGCAGACCCCAGAGAAATATAATATCCTAGTTATTGTAACTAGAGTGATATCTAATTGCACACAATGCATAAATCATCAGGTACTTGACCCAATGCAGACATAATCGCAGTATAAAACTATGTAATGATTTCTTGGCATCAGATGGAATGGATAAATCATGAAGTGGTCAGTGCCCTCTGTGAGGAAGGAAGTGGTCTCTATCCATGCATTATAATATTCTCATGAAGATGCTTCTCTTTTTGTAATAGCATATCTCTTAGAACTGTAGAAATATGCAATTTTAGAGGGAACATTTGGGGATCTAATAAATGTGAGTGGGATTAGATTGTGGATAGAACTTTTTGTATTAGAAAAGAAAAGATTAAGCTATAGCTTAATAAAAATACTGGATATTTTGACTGATAACTAAGTCACATTGGAACATAGAGTTTTGGAAGCAGATATTGATTTTTCAAAAAAAATATGAAGATGATAAAATAGATGAAGAGAAGATGCACAAATCTATTTCTGGCCTCAAATATAGTCAGCATTTTTCAAATAAAATGGCATTTCCTCTAATGGCATAGCCCAAGGTACATTTCATGTTTAAAGTATGGTGGCAGGGAAATTCTTCCATTCATTTTGAGCAAAACAAAACGTTTGTTTTAGGAGCTAATTCTAATGGCTATATATATATATGTATGTATATATGTGTATATTATATATGCTTCCATTTCCTTTTCTTTTTCTATAATTCTGATCTCACCATTAAAAATCATACTTAGCAGCAAGTTATACATTTTTTAATATAGTTTTTGAGTCCTGAACACTGGCTTAGATGCTTACTCATAATTGGGATCTCTTGATGTTTTAGGCATTTTCTTCCATCAAATGCATAAGAAAAATTTAGCTATTCCTTAGAAATTAAAAGCATTGTTAGAATTTAATGAGAAGACAGCACTTCATATCCATTTTTCTAGTTAAAGAAGTTTTGCTCTGATATCTAGTTAGCAAGTATTTAAGGACCTACAATATAGAACCTGTTGTTCTGAGCCCCAGTGATAAGGCAGTGATGAGAACAAGTCCCTTGCTTCTCATTCTTATAAAAGGAAGCTAATGATGTGGAGTGAGTTAATTTAAAAAGATAAACCCTATTAAGAATTGTGGAAAAACACAATATGAGGTAACGTGCTGGTGAATGATGTGGACATGAGTGCCCTGTGTGGTTTGGGCAACCCTGGAGCTCAGGAAGAAGCTGGGTAAGACCTGGGGTAAGGAAAAGGAGTTTCCCAGGTGGCTCGGTAGGAAAGAATCTGCCGGCAATGCAGGAGACACGGGTTCAGTCCATCAGTTGGGAAGATCCCCTAGAGGAGGAAATGCCAACCCACTCCAGTATTCTTGCCTAGAGATCCTATGGACAGAAAAGCCTGGCGGGCTACCATCCATGGGATACCAAAGAGTCAGAGACAGTTTAGAGCCTGAGCATGCATGCATGTGCTGGAAGAAACCCCAAAGCACACAGTCGGTGCTAAGAAGTTTGGGATTTCATCTCACTTTACTGGGAAGGTTTTGGAATGTTTTAAAAGGGAGTGATGCTTCCTAAGGCCCACTTGACTTCGCATTCCACAATGTCTGGCTCTAGGTGAGTGATCACACCATCGTGATTATCTGGGTAGTGAAGATCATTTTTGTATAGTTCTGTGTATTCTTGCCGCCTCTTCTTAATATCTTCTGCTTCTGTTAGGTGCATACCATTTCTGTCCTTTATTGTGCTCATCTTTGCAAGAAGTGTTCCCTTGGTATCTCTAATTTTCTTGAAGAGATCTCTAGTCTTTCGCATTCTATTGTTTTCCTCTATTTCTTTGCATTGAATCCTGAGGAAGGCTTTCTTATCTCTCCTTGCTAGTCTCTGAAACTCTGCATTCAAAGGGGTATATCTTTCCTTTTCTCCTTTGCCTTTAGCTTCTCTTCTTTACTCAGCTATTTGTAAGGCCTTGTCAGACAACCACTTTGCCTTTTTGCATTTATTTTCTTGGGAATGGTCTTGATCACTGCCTTCTGTACAGTGTAATGAACCTCTGTCCATAGTTCATCAGGCACTCTATCAGATCTAGGCCCTTAAATCTATTTCTCACTTCCACTGTATAGTCATCAGGGATTTGATTTAGGTCATACCTGAATGGTCTAGCGGTTTTCCCTACTTTCTTCAGTTTAAGTCTGAATTTGACAATAAGGAGTTCATGATCTGAGCCAAAGTCAACTCTGATCTTGTTTTCGCTGACTGTATAGAGCTTCTCCATCTTTGGCTGCAAAGAATATAATCAGTCTGATTTCAGTATTGACCATCTGGTGATGTCCATGTGTAGAGTCTTCTCTTGTGTTGTTGGAAGAGAGTGTTTGCTCTGACCAGTGTGTTCTCTGTTAGCCTTTGCCCTGCTTCATTCTGTATTCCAAGGCCAAATTTGCCTGTTACTCCAGGGAGCTCTTGACTTCCTACTTTTGCATTCCAGTCCCCTATGATGAAAAGGTAATCTTTTGGGGTGTTAGTTCTAGAAGGTCTTGTAGGTTTTCATAAAACCGTTCAACTTCAGCTTCTTCAACATTACTGGTCAGGGCATAGACTTAGATTACTATGATACTGAATGGTTTCTTTGGAAATGAACAGAGATCATACTGTCATTTTTGAGATTGCATCCAAGCACTGCATTTTGGACTCTTTTGTTTACTATGATGGCTACACCATTTCTTCTAAGAGATTCTTGCCACAGTAGTAGATATAATGGTCATCTGAGTTATATTCACCCATTCCAGTCCATTTTAGTTCACTCATTCCTGAAATGTCATTGTCCATTCTTGCCATCTCCTGTTTGNGAGGAAGGCTTTCTTATCTCTCCTTGCTAGTCTCTGAAACTCTGCATTCAAAGGGGTATATCTTTCCTTTTCTCCTTTGCCTTTAGCTTCTCTTCTTTACTCAGCTATTTGTAAGGCCTTGTCAGACAACCACTTTGCCTTTTTGCATTTATTTTCTTGGGAATGGTCTTGATCACTGCCTTCTGTACAGTGTAATGAACCTCTGTCCATAGTTCATCAGGCACTCTATCAGATCTAGGCCCTTAAATCTATTTCTCACTTCCACTGTATAGTCATCAGGGATTTGATTTAGGTCATACCTGAATGGTCTAGCGGTTTTCCCTACTTTCTTCAGTTTAAGTCTGAATTTGACAATAAGGAGTTCATGATCTGAGCCAAAGTCAACTCTGATCTTGTTTTCGCTGACTGTATAGAGCTTCTCCATCTTTGGCTGCAAAGAATATAATCAGTCTGATTTCAGTATTGACCATCTGGTGATGTCCATGTGTAGAGTCTTCTCTTGTGTTGTTGGAAGAGAGTGTTTGCTCTGACCAGTGTGTTCTCTTGGCAAAACTCTGTTAGCCTTTGCCCTGCTTCATTCTGTATTCCAAGGCCAAATTTGCCTGTTACTCCAGGGAGCTCTTGACTTCCTACTTTTGCATTCCAGTCCCCTATGATGAAAAGGTAATCTTTTGGGGTGTTAGTTCTAGAAGGTCTTGTAGGTTTTCATAAAACCGTTCAACTTCAGCTTCTTCAACATTACTGGTCAGGGCATAGACTTAGATTACTATGATACTGAATGGTTTCTTTGGAAATGAACAGAGATCATACTGTCATTTTTGAGATTGCATCCAAGCACTGCATTTTGGACTCTTTTGTTTACTATGATGGCTACACCATTTCTTCTAAGAGATTCTTGCCACAGTAGTAGATATAATGGTCATCTGAGTTATATTCACCCATTCCAGTCCATTTTAGTTCACTCATTCCTGAAATGTCATTGTCCATTCTTGCCATCTCCTGTTTGATCACTTCCAATTTGCCTTGATTCATGGACATAACATTCTAGATTCCTATGCAATATTGCTCTTTATAGCATCAGACTTTATCCCTATCACCCATCACATCCATAACTGGATGTTGTTTTGCTTTGGCTCCATCTCTTCATTCTTTCTGGAGTTATTTCTCCACTGATCTCCAGTATCATATTGGGCACCTACCAAAGTGGGGATTTCATCTTTCAGTATCAACCTTTTTGCTTTTTCATGCTGTGGCTAGTGGAGATGATAGAATTCGAGTTGAGCTATTTCAAATCCTAAAAAATGATGCTGTGAACATGCTGCATTCAATATGCCAGCAAATCTGGAAAACTCAGCAGTGGCCACAGGAATGGAAAAGGTCAGTTTTCATTCCAATCCAAAAGAAACACAATGCCAAAGAATGCCAAAACTACCGCACAATGGCACTCATCTCACACGCTAGCCAAGTAATGGTCAAAATTCTCCAAGCCAGGCTTCAACAGTATGTGAACTGTGAACTTCCAGATGTTCAAGCTGGATTTAGAAAAGGAAGAGAAACCAGAGATCAAATTCCCAATATCTGCTGGATCGTGGAAAAAGCAAGAGAGTTCGAGAAAAACATCTGTTTCTGCTTTATTGATTATGTGAAAGCATTTGACTATGTGGATCACAACAAACTGTGGAAAATTGTGAAAGAGATGGGAATACCAGGCCACCTGACCTGCCTCCTGAGAAATCTGTATGCAGATCAAGAAGCAACAGTTAGAACTGGACATGGAACAACAGACTGGTTCCAAATCAGGAAAGGAGTACGTCAAGGCTGTATATTGTCACCTTGCTTATTTAACTTATATGCAGAGTACATCATGAGAAATGCCAGGCTGGATGAAGCACAAGCTGGAATCAAGATTGCCAGGAGAAATATCAATAACCTCAGATATGCAGAGGACACCACCCTTATGGCAGAAAGTGAAGAGGAACTAAAAAGCCCCTTGATGAAAGTGAAAGAGGAGAGTGCACAACTGGCTTAAAACTCAACATTCAGAAAACTAAGATCATGGCATCTGGTCCCATCACTTCATGGCAAATAGATGGGAAAAGAATGAAAACAGACTTCATTGTTTTGGGTTCCAAAATCACTGGAGATGGTGACTGCAGTCATGAAATTAAAAGACACTTGCTCCTTGGAAGAAAAACTATAACCTACCTAAACAGCATATTCAAAAGCAGAGACATTACTTTGCCAACAAAGGTCCGTCTAGTCAAAGCTATGGTTTTTCCAGTAGTCATGTATGGATGTGAGATTTGGACTATAAAGAAAGCTGAGCACCGAAGAATTGATGCTTTTGAACTGTGGTGTTGGAGAAGACTCTTGAGAGTCCCTTGGAAAGCAAAGAGATCAATCCAGTTCATCCTAAAGGAAATCAGTCCTGAATATTCTTTGGAAGGACTGATGCTGAAGCTGAAACTGCTACCTGATGCGAAGAACCAACTCATTGGAAAAGACCCTGATGCTGGGAAAGATTGAAGGCAGGAGGAGATGGGGACAACAGAGGATGAGATGGTTGGATGGCATCACTGACTCTATGGACATGAGTTTGAGTAAGCTCTGGGATTTGGTAACGGACAGGGAAGCCTGGCATACTGCAGTCCATGAGGTCGCAAAGAGTTGGACATGACTGAGCAACTGAACTGAGCTGAAAAAGGAGTGAACCTCCACCTGAATTACACTTAAGTGTCCAAAGCTTATCTGTTCACTGTCTCCATGGATCCATGTAGGAGACCATCAGTGAAAGATGATTCCGTCATACCAGTGGAGACATTACTGGAGCTGAGAGAGAGAGCTGGCAGACCAAAATGAACCCTGATCTCAGATACAAGTCAGAGCCAGAATGAACCCCTGAGAATGAAGGCAAATTCAGGCTCTTTGGAGAAGAAAATTGCAGCCCACTGCAGTATTCTTGCCTGGAGAATTTCATGGACAGAGGAGCCTGGTGGGCTACAGTTCATGGGATCGCAAAGAGTCAGACACGACTGAGTGACTAACGCACACACAAACCCAGATACTCATTTAAGTCTCGGAGACAGAGAGATTTGGGAGAAGTAGGTGAACAGTTTTAACGCTTTGCCAGGCAAGGGGGCCACCGCAGGCTAATGCCTTCAAAATGTGTCCTGACCTGGAGGAGGAAGTAAGGAGTTTGATTCAAAAAGGATGTGATCAGCTCATGAACATTGTTCTAACGGGCTGGTGAGGAGTTAAGTGAATATCAGCATCATCAACCTTCAGTTCCAATCAGTCTGAAGTAGACATGCTGGTAGGCATCGGGACATCCTGCTGTTAATTTCTCCCACCTGGTGGGGGTTTTAATATCTGGGAAACAGCTCAGAGATACTGTTAAGTATATCCCTGGAGGGGGAACCTGGACTCTGCCCCAAGGTTGCACCATTGTTTCTTCTGACTTTTCCTCTCTTCCCTAATTAGCATCTGTTTAAACCTGCTCCTGGGAACTCAGGGAAGGTCCTGGAGGCTGAATGGAGCTTGTTTCTTATAATCCAGAAATGGGGGCCTGTAAACCCCAATCAGTTTTTAGATGATAAAATGATTTTTTTGAGTTAGTTTTTTTTTTAAGTTATTTATTTATTTTGGCTATGCAGGATCTTTGTTGACCTCTAGGGCTTTTCTCTAGTTGTGGTTGACTGTTCAGTCGTAAGTCGTTTCCAACTCTTTGTGACCCCATAGACCCTCCAGGATCTTCTATTTCTCCTGGCAAGAATACTGGAGTGGGTTCTCTGCATCCGCTAAGGACACAATGTGCATTCTCATTACATTACCAACGGCATTCCATGACTTAGCTCAGAGACACTGGAATGAAACGTGAAGGTTGTAGCAAAGGGCACACTGAATAGGAAATATTTTTTTTAGGCAGGGGGCGACTTCAGTTTTTCCCATCAGGAAAAAAGGGAAGAGGTATTCCCACTAGAGAATATCCTCCCCCCCCCAAAAAAAAAAATTATTGGTCTGCACGCTTCTCATTGCAGTGACTTCTCTTTCTGCAAGCACAGGCCTAACAGCACAGGCTCGATAATTGTGGCCCCTGGGCTTGATTGCTCCTTGCATGGGGGATCTTCCTGGATCAGGGACCGAACCCATGCCTCCTGCATCAGCAGGTGGGTTCTTTACCACTGAGCCACCAGGGAAGCCCCAGATGGTAAAAAATAATTTTTAGAGAAAAATAGGATCAAGCCTCACTTCTATTTCCAAATTTTCTCGATGAAATACAATGCAATTTTGATTTTGAACTGATCTGCCAAATGATAGTTTTATTAACCAGAAAGCACAGGTATTTGAAATATCAATGTTTCAGAGAGATATCTGACAGTTTTTATTTCCATTTTTAATATTCTCTGAGTAGTATTTAGTGGATTTCTGGGCTTGAAAAGAAATGTAGTGGGTGAAGAAAGAAATAACCTGAATAGAATGAACTTTAGTGTTGGTGCATTAAACAGCAGTTATGAATTAGATATCTTCAGGCTGTGCTAGTGGTAAAGAATCTGGCTGCCAATGCAGGAGGTGTAAGAGATGTGGGTTCAGTCCCTGCATCTGGGAAGATGCCCTGGAGAAGCAAATGGCAACCCACTCCAGTGTTCTTGCCTGGAGAATCTCATGGACAGAGGAGTCTGGTGGGCTACAGTCCATGAGGTCTCAAAGAATTGGAAACAACTGAAGCCACTTAGCATGCACCTAATTACAGAATTGGAATAGTACTCAAAGCATGTGACATGATACTGAAAAATGATGATAGATCTATGATTAATACTATAAAATATATGTTTTGTGATTATCATATTTTTATACAAATTTAATTTTGGGTGTTTTCCCTTCTTCCTCTTGTCCTCCTTTACCTAATTGAAATATGCCAAAAAATTCATTTTGTTGTCTCCTGATCAAGTATTTATTCCTTAACAATCAGCCATGTATATAGATGTAAAGGTTATTTGTCTCAGATGCATTCATAATATAAGCATCTGGAAGGACTGAATCACTATTTCATGAAAAAATGGTAAATGCTTGCCACCTAATGGTAAGAATGGGAACATAAGAGGATTTTAAAATATCAACAAAAAATAATTTCCAAAAGAAAGAAATGAATTCAGTGAAATATGTTATTTATTATCTTTGAATATAATAAAATATAAATGTTATTTGCAAGCTTCTCTTTTACTTCTTAAAATTTGAAAGATAAAATAGACTTGTTTGGATTAACATTTGACTTTTTTTCATGAAAAATCATCAGATTTTCCCAATCATAAAAGTAATTATTTGTGTGTATGTGTATATATGAAAAAGTTTCCCAGCAAAATCCAAATATAACTTATAAATATCCTAGAGGTAGTCATTGTTAGCATTTTAGCTTAATATTTCCAGTAAAGGTTTTCATATATATATTTGCATGTGAACTATAATTTAAAACAATTTGTATCTATTTTCCACCCAACTTTATACCTCAGTAGTTTCCCTACTACTCCATGACATCTTAAGAATTAAGAATCCTACCACTATAATGATTTTTTAACATTGGAGCAACACTTTTGTTTTTGAGTTTGTGTCTGTGTGTGTTGTCTCTTAAGAGGTATACAAATAAAATTAGAGATAGTTGGATTAAACACGATTAAACATATACTTTTTCAGCAGGGTAAAGCCAGGAGGTCATCTTGGGATATGGTGCTGTGGTGGATCCTAAAACCAGGGAAACCAGGGTCTCACATGCAGCCACCACCAGCAGCTAGCAGGCAGCTAGCATGCAGCTGGCCATAAGTCAGTCACATAGCTTCATTTGCCTTGAACGTCAAGAAGGAGCATGTTGTCTGCAGGTAACAGAATATATGGGGCTTCCTTGGTGGCTCAGTGGTAGAGAATCCTCCTGCCAATGCAGGAGACTGCTGTTCGACCCCCGGATCAAGAAGATCCCTGGAGAAGGAAATGGCAACCCACTCCAGTATTCTTGCCTGGGAAATCTCATGGACAGAGGAGCCTGGCAGGCTACAGTCCATGAGATCGCAAAAGAGTCAGACACAATTTAGCGACTAACAACAACAACCTGTCTCCCTGTTCTATAGATGTGGTAACTGAGTGAGTATTGTTGAAAAAAGTGATCTCTCCTTAGGGATTATCACTCCTTAAGTCTGAGTTGCTGCCCTACCCTCTGTAGTGTTTAGTACTCTACAACCCCAGGACCAAGTGCCTGAAGAAGCACTCTCTAAGCTTCAAATTCATGGACAATTAACCTGGTCCAAAAAGGGTGCTTTACACAATCATCTTTATCTGTCCATGCAGGAGAGAAGAAGAAACAGTTTGGAAAGACTTGGGGTTAAAATATCTATTTTCTATGTCTAGAAATAGCATCCTATGAATGATTAAATCCAGAGCACTGCTGTGCTTACACATAAGGCATCTTTTGGCTCATGGAATATTTCAGTACATTCAGTTTCTGATTTTTCTCAAAAGAATACTTAGGGTTAGATTGGATGATAAAATAGTGATGGTTGATAAATCCTTCTGATGTAGTGCAATCGCTACACTCATTATATCTAAATATGCTTTTAAATAATTCAGAGACGAAATGCAATGCAAATTCTTTCTTCT
This sequence comes from Oreotragus oreotragus, assembly GCA_006410675.1. Lineage (NCBI taxonomy): Eukaryota > Metazoa > Chordata > Mammalia > Artiodactyla > Bovidae > Oreotragus > Oreotragus oreotragus. The sequence continues at coordinate 167,971 of SJYX01009788.1, forward strand.
ATGTACTTGGGTTTTAACACCAATACGAGGCTATGTTTGCTATTCTGAAAGCAACAGAAGACCTAGTCCCAGAAATAAGTATATTTCTGATCATAGGAATTACCTTTGTGAAATACTTTGAATTTTGAAGGTTACTTTATTAGCTGCATTATTATGTGTCGAGGGAGTGTGTAATTTCCTCCATTCTGTCTCGCTGCAGCAAAAATTTGAAGCAACAGGTGAATCGATGTTACAGCTCAGTTTTATTTAGAAAGCAAAGAAAAATACATCCTCAGGCCATGAGGGCAGGCCGACCCAAAAAATGCGAAGAGAAGCCCCTGGCTCAATTTTGGCTCCTCTTTTTACGTGTTTTTTGTTTTTTTTTTTTCCTCCTTCCTCTGAGCCTGACCTGTATAGCCTGACCTGGGCTAGCCAGGAGGGCTGTTTGTTCTACCTGAGGTCCTCACTCTGGTCCTCAGACCTTCCTTTGTTCTATTTTTCTGGGCTTTTCCCTTATTTGTGTTCCATTTTGGACCCTTTTTCCTATTCTAACTACTTAGCATTCCCCCCTCAAGAGATAGGAGGGCCAATTCTTTGGGAATAGGTACATCAAGGTCTCTCTGGGTACTTCCTGCTGAACTGGATGGCAAACATCATTGGACCTCCCCCTCTTGCTAGCCTCAATCCCCATAATTTTTCTGGGCTTTTCCCTTATTTGTGTTCCATTTTGGACCCTTTTTCCTATTCTAACTACTTAACATTCCCCCCTCAAGAGATAGGAGGGCCAATTCTTTGGGAATAGGTACATCAAGGTCTCTCTGGGTACTTCCTGCTGAACTGGATGGCAAACATCATTGGACCTCTCCCTCTTGCTAGTCTCAATCCTCGGAGTCCTTATAGCGGTGTCCATCTAAGGATGAGTGATATTTTCTGTGGTCAGCTGTAGTTTTATATGTCCTTGTTAAACTGGCGCTGTATGTTGTAGACTTTTGGCCTGGACAGAGACAAAATGGGTTAGGTGATTGATAATATATGGAGCAATCATAAGCAGCATCAATATGGTGATAACAAGGATTAGTCGGGGCATTGTGGTGGTGATGGTGGTGAAGTTGCGTCCGACTCTTTGCGACCCCATGGACTGTAACCTACTAGGCTTCTCCGTCCCTGGGATTCTCCAGGCAAGAATACTGGAGTGGATTGCCATTTCCTTCTCCAGGGATCTTCCCGACCCAGGGATCAAACCTGGGTCTCCCACATTGGAGGCAGACGCTTTAACCTCTGAGCCACCAGGGAAGCCCAGTAGGGGCATTAACCCTCTTCAAATTCCCTCCACGCCAGGAGAAGGATCCCCTCAAAAAGAGACTGTAGCCACCCTAAGAACTCTCCAGCTTGTTCTCTGAGGTCCTGTAGGATCCAGAATGTTTTTCTTGAGGACTGTGAGACTTTCTTTAACTTAGCTGGAGGTATTTACCCAGAAACAACACATCTCATTCAAGATGGCTCAAGTCCCTCCTTCTTCAGGGATCAGGAGATCTGTCTCCTGTCTATTATGGAGTACAACCCCTGCCAAGCTGTGTTGGCTCTTTAGAGCTGTCCTGAGAAATCTTACTCCCAGAAACTTTATTTTGGGGTTGTTCATTAGAATGGCACTCATTTGTAGTTCTGAATAGGTATCTGAGATTTCCCAGGGGCTCACAGGTAAACTGAGAGCCCTCTTCTGTTTTTCTCCATGGCTTGACTCATGAGTAGTGAATCCAGGAGTTGTGTCCTGGATCCTTGACTGCTGTGAGGGTAGAAAGTATTACAGGGTAGGAGCCCTTCTATGTGGGCTGAAGTGGAGCCTTTGGGGACCCATCTTTCCAGATTTTAATTACGACTGGAGTCCCTGGAGCATATAATGGTGGCTCTTTAGAATCTTTAGGGTGCTGGTTGACACTCTACAAGCATATAAATTGTTGGAATTGTCCAACGGCCATGGTATAAGACCAGAGGATCTGAGCCTCTGGATCTAGGAGGAAGTCATTGGCATAAACAAAAGGTCTCCCATGTAGCATCTCATAAGGACTAAGACCAACTTGTTCTGTAGGGGCAATACAGGTGTGGAGGAGAGCTATTGGTAAAGCCTCCTTCCATCCCAGGGAGGTCTCCCCAGTTATCTTTTTTATCCCTGATTTTAAGAACTGGTTGACTCTACTTTTCCTGAAGACTGAGGCCTCCAGGCAAAATGGAAATAATAAGTAACGCCCAATGCTTTAGAGTGGAGAAGGCAATGGCACCCCACTCCAATACTCTTGCCTAGAAAATCCTATAGACAGAGGAGCCTGGAAGGCTGCAGTCCATGGGGTCACTGAGGGTTGGACATGACTGAGTAACTTCACTTTCACTTTTCACTTCATGCATTGGAGAAGGAAATGGCAACCCACTCCGGTGTTCTTGCCTGGAGAATCCCAGGGATGGGGGAGCCTGGTGGGCTGCCATCTATGGGGTTGCACAGAGTCGGACACGACTGAAGTGACTTAGCAGCAGTAGCAGTAGCAATGCTTTAGAGACCCCTTGGGTGACCTTAGAACTAAATGATGTCCCAATGTCACTTTGTAATGACCAAGGCAGACCAAATCTTGTAATGATTTCATGGAGGTTTTTTTTTTTCCCCCCCCCCACCTCTTCAGGACACGACTGAAGTGACTTAGCAGCAGTAGCAGTAGCAATGCTTTAGAGACCCCTTGGGTGACCTTAGAACTAAATGATGTCCCAATGTCACTTTGTAATGACCAAGGCAGACCAAATCTTGTAATGATTTCATGGAGGTTTTTTTTTTTTTTCCCCCCACCTCTTCAGGCTTCTCAGTCCAGGTGGGAAAGCCTTCAATCCATCCTGTGAATGTATCTATCATGACTAATAGGTATTTATACCCTTAAGAAACTATCATCTGGGTGAAGTCCATCAGCCAGTCCTCTCCTGGGTAGGCCCCACATCATTGGATGAGCTGGGCTAGCTGGGGTTTTTGAGCTCCTCAGGGGTTGTTTAATTGGCAAGTGGGACAAGAAGAAACCACTTGCCTTATAGTTGTTTGAAGGCCTGTTCCTCTGAAGGACCTTTCTAGTAATCTTTGGAGTGCCTTCTCCCCTAAATGAGTGGTGGCATGTAAGGAGTTAGCCAACTTATATTGGAGGGTCCAGGCAGAAAAAGGAGTCCCTCCTTTTGGAACCACCCCATATGATCCTCTTGAAGGCCCTCACTCTTAAAGAGTCTCACCTTCAGTATATGATGGAGTTTCTGGTAAATTAGTCTGTGGAACTAAGGTGGCAATGCCTATTAGGTCATGGTTCTGTAATGCTGCTCTCTTAGCAGCTTGATCAGCTGGTTGGTTCCCTTGTGCCACTTCCGGGCTCCCTTTTTAGTATCCTTTACAGTGGGAGACTGAAACCTCAGTGGGCAGATGAACTGCCTCTAAGAGCCTGAGGATTTAATCACGATATTTGAGTAGGGACAACTGGGTGGTCAAGTGGCCTCTTTCTTTCCAAATAGCTGCATGTGCATGTAGCACCAGAAAGGCATACTTGGAGTCAGTATAAAAGGCTACTCGTTTTCCTTTTCCCAGCTCTAAAGCTCAAGTCAGGGCCATGAGCTCAGTTAATTGGGCTGAAGTACCTGGTGGCAAAGGCTGAGCCTCTATGGTCTCAAAATTAGAGACTACTGCATACCCAGCCCTTCTTTTTCCATCTAAGACTAAGCTGCTTCCATCAGTGTACCAGATTTCCTCAGGGTTGTTCAGAGGATCTTCTGACAATCCCTCCTGGAGTTTTGTCCAGTGGTCCAAGATTTCTAGGCAACAGTGAAAGGGGAGAGAACCCTTGGGAGTAGGCAGGAGGGTGGCTGGTTAAAAACCTCACAAGTGGATATAGTAAGACCTGGATTTTCCATCAGCTGTACTTGATATCTGAGGCTCCTTTGATCAGACATCCATAAATGGCCTCTCCCATTCAGGAGTTGTTTCACTTGGTGGCTGGTAAAAATAGTTAGTTTGCCCCCAAAAGAGAATTTTAAAGTATCTTCTATCAGGACTGTTTTCGCTGCAAGATTTCGAAGGCAGGGAAAGATCTCTTCCCAGTAAGGGAGTAAGACACTCAGGGACCAAGAAACTGATGGGAAAATAGTTGTCCATCCCAGCAACAAAGAAGTGCTCAGGTGAATCTTTTTGTAATTGTTTTTTCCTGTAGCACTCAAAATGGTACAGGTTTGTGGGGAGAAGGCTGTGAAGCTGGAGGTCAGGACAGAGTAGGTAGCCCCTGTGTCAACCAAGAAATTCTCGGATCTACCTGCCACATCCAGTTGCACTTTTGGTTCCAGCCCTGTTGATGATTATCTGTGACAGGCGGGCTGGCTGGAGCAGCCTGCTTCAGTCCTCTTGAACCATCATGAGGGAAGGCTTGGCATTTGACCTTGAGAGTCTTGAGTCCTGAGGCCAGAGTGCCACCCAGTGTCCCAATTAATGGCATTTGTAGCAAGCTGTTTTATGAGATTTGTCATGGTTTTGACATGTCTCACCTGTCTACAGATTAGGCATCTGGCCTGTGCCTTGTCTTTCAAGGACTCGGGGTTTGCCATAGGGCTTCCTTGGAGGGTGGCCAGCATCTAGGCATGCCTGTCTCTTTCCTTCTCTCCCTCTTCTGGGCCTTGGCCCCTCTCTCCTGTTCTCTGTTATAAAACGTATTGGTGGCTATCTGGACCATCTCACCTGAAGAGGCAGCAGGGTCCTGCTACTGGTGCTGTTGTAACTTTATCCTGATACCTAATGCACATAAGGACAGGAATGTGTCCTTTAAAATCACCTGTCCCTTGTAAGAGTGTAAGCTGTCTCTTATACACATCTAGATGTGTATAAGAGACAGGTATAAGACCAGAGGATCTGAGCCTCTGGATCTAGGAGGATGGCCTGTGCCTTGTCTTTCAAGGACTCGGGGTTTGCCATAGGGCTTCCTTGGAGGGTGGCCAGCATCTAGGCATGCCTGTCTCTTTCCTTCTCTCCCTCTTCTGGGCCTTGGCCCCTCTCTCCTGTTCTCTGTTATAAAACGTATTGGTGGCTATCTGGACCATCTCACCTGAAGAGGCAGCAGGGTCCTGCTACTGGTGCTGTTGTAACTATCCTGATACCTGATGCACATAGGGACAGGAATGTGTCCTTTAAAATCACCTGTCCCTTGTAAGAGTCTAAGTCCAGAATTGGTAAACTTTTGGAGGGCCTCTTTTAGACTTTCCAGAAAAGCAATGGGGTTCTCGTTGGACTCCTCCGTTATTGCTGAGACCAGGCACAGTCCCAGCTAATAGGCTTCTTTCTATTTCCATGGGTGGACTTCCTTAGCGGTGAGTCTTTCTTAAGCTTAACCTACCCAGTATTGTTGCAACCTGAGAGCCGGGCATCCTGAGTCAAGGTACAGATCCCCCGGCAGGTTGAGGCATGTTGGCCTCCAGAGAATTGATTTCCTGGGCAGGCTGAGGCATGTTGATCTTCTGGGACCCCAGGCTGGTGCATCCCCAAGCAGGCTGAGGCATGTCAACCTCCCAGGGATCAGATCCCTAGGCAGGTCGAGGCAGGTTGACCTCCTCGGATCCCCAGGCTGGAGTTGGGCATCTCAAAGGTCTCTAGTATGACCAGTGCTGGGAAGGATTAAGGGGTTGTAATCTTAACTCTATGCTGGTTTGTCCACTGCAGATGGGAATAGATACCATGATGTACAGCAATCCAAGCCTGTGCCCTGAGACTGGGAACCTGGTAAAACAGCCGTAAGCCTTATCCTCTTATTGCTCTGAGGAAATGTAAGTCACTGATTTCTTCCCCTAGTCCTCCATAAGAGCAGTTTAGGGTGTTTCCAATGGTAAACATTTTATTGCCATAGATCTGCTTTAGGTAATAACAGAAGTAATGACAAAGGAGTGGGTTATCTGGTCCTGTTAGGGGCCTTAAGAGTATTTTAATAATAGGCTGAGTGGAGCAATGTTGCCTACAAGGGGGCAGAGTCCTGGCTGTAGGAGTTAGGAAGTGGATTAAGAACAAATTGGTAAAAGGCAACAAACTAGATGTTCCATAAAAGTAGAGTGGAGATGTGATCCAGGGGTATGTCTCCTATGTAACTTTAGGATAAGCGTGGTAAGGGTTGGAGTCCAAACAGCCTGCAGGGCTAACTCCCAAAATGGCAAACATTATTCCTATAAGCCCAATTGCCCTTGAAGAGATACCACCAATAGATGGACTTTTAGTAGGCATTGTGTGCCTGTAATCTGCCTGAGTGGGTTCACTGAGAAATGCTGTTGATGCACGTGTTGTAAGAAACATGGAAGACGAAGGCCTGAATATCTAGAAAGATTGGATGTTATATGGTATTTCTCTCCCAAGGGCCAGCTATTTCTGGTTGTCCCTGCAGAAGATTGGAAAGGCAACATTGTGAGCCCAGTAGGGGAGGAAAAGAGCATGAAACAGGAGGGAAGGGGGCAGAGCCCAACTTTTGAAAAACGACAAAGCCCAAGGACATAACATAAACTGATTAAAAGCAGATGGGTCCAAGATGACTAGTCAAATTCAACTAAACCTTGATCCTCAGTCTGCAAGCTAAATGACACACCCAGAGGCCCCAGCACAGTTCCAAGGCACTGTCAAAAGACTCAGGAGTGGGTGGTTCCCCAATTGTTGGAATGATCCTCCCACTCATTAGCATATGAAATCACCCAGCCCACAAAAATGAACCACATCACATTCCACAGCCCCTCCCCTCTGCTTCTCTCGGAATCCAAACAAATCCATATCTTACCTATCACTGTGTCTCTCACTGAGTTTTTTTCAATAAGGCATCAAGGGCCTGAGCTTCATTAGGTCCTGAAGCCAGGCACCATGGATTTTGGCCAGTCTGAAGTCCCAGTCGGACATGACTAAGTGGCTAAGCATAGCACAGAGTCCCTGCCACAAGGGTTTGAGTCCCAATCTTAGCTAAATGATTTCAGGCACAACTTTCAGAAATGGAAAGATGATGACCTGCCCAATACATTGTAAGCAGTGGCGTAGGTGGAGAGAGGAGCTGAAGGACAGGAGAAAGCAGTGGGGAAAAACGTGCTAAGGAATCCTCTTTATAACCTGACAGAAAATCTGCTAAATACCTGACTTGTGCTCACAGTTTTCATTGGCCTGATCCTTGGAAATAAGTAGATTTCTGATCGTAGAAACTACCTGGGTGAAATACTTTGAATTTTGAGGGTTACTTTATTAGCTGCCACTTTATTATGTGTCAGGGGAGTGTGTAATTTCCTTGGTTCTGTTTTGCTGCAGCAAAAATTTGAAGCAATGTGTGAATCAGTGTTACAGCTCAGTTTTATTTAGAAAGCAACGGAAAATACAACCTCAGGCCTTGAGGGTGGGCCGACCCAAAAGATGCGAAGAGAAGCCCCTGGCTGAATTTTGACTCCTCTTTTTATATTTTTTTCTCCTCCCCCTGAGCCTGCTCTATGTAAACTGGGCTAGCCAGGAGGTCTGTTTGTTTTACTCGAGGTCCTCACTCGGGTCCATGGACCTTCCTTTGTTCTATTTTCAGGGGCTTTTCCCCTCCTTTGTATTTAGCCATCACCATTTTGGACCCCCTTTTCCTATTCTAACTAACTAACATAATTAAACTTTGATTTCTTCAAGATAATTTTAGGAAATAAGGGGGTTGGTTTTTTAAGAGACAGTCGCTTTTGACAATGTATATTGAATTTCCAAGTAGAATAAGTCCTCTAAAAATTGATAGAATATGTGCTTTTTCAGCAGTAGTCAGAGAACCAAATGAATGAATGAGATTTAGTTGCTGAGAATATCATAATTTCTATTGTATTTGAAGAGCTGACCTGGAGGGTTAATTCTCCATCAATAAACACACTTGCAAGAATCATTTCTCTCTTGGATATTCAGAGCTAAATTGGCCAGCTAAACTTTTGAAAGTTTAGCTGATATTTCTTTACTACAACCCTAGAAATATTAACCCACTAAGAAATTAAAAATACTTTTTTGTTGTTAAAAAAAAAAAGCATATCCACAGCCTTAAAGAACTCATGGGGAAAGATGAAAAACTTATACTAAGTGTTAAACTCTTTTAAAAATTAAAAGTAGAATAGGATTTAAGGCAAAGATAACTTTCTGATAGACTGGAGTGATATTTCAAGACTCTATAGATAATTTAATTCTGATAGGATTTGGATAGCAGAGTAGAGATGAAGTTTTTCTAGGACACAGAGAAAGGGAGGGAACAGTGTGGCCAATGAACCAAAGATCTCAGGAGCATGTGGGGAGCAATGGGAAGTGCTTATGGGCTGAATGTGTGTATGTCCTCAGACATCCTTGAAGGAACAGTGAGAACATACCTTGATTTGGGAGGCAGGAAGCTGCCATTTAGTTTTTTTTAGCAGGAGGTAAAAATAAGAATCTTTAATGAACTCCTGTGCATTCCCATTTTAGATGAGAGAAATGTTCAGACATACAATATAAAGACAATTCAGAATCTAATCCTATTTTGTTTTTGGTGTCTGTGAGACAAACTTTAGATTTGTTTCTTAGCCACTGCACAGTGTGCTTATTTGTGTTTGTTATTTGCCTGGCAGTTCTATAAATATTAGTGAAGGTGAGGAAGGAAAAATGAAATAGTAGTGGAATAGTCATTTTTTTGCAAGTGAGGATAGTTTCAATTAACTGGAATATTTGCATAATTATCTCATGTAATGTATCAGGAATATGATTTATTGACGGTCCTAGATGCCCTGTCCCATTCCCAGTCAAACCACCAATATTTAATGATAACTGACTGACACATTGGTGTTTTGTAAGACATTCTGGAGACTCATTAAGTAGCAGCAACAGAAACAAAATCACTTTTGGAGAATTTGGAATCCAAATCTTTAGTGCCTTTACTAAGCTACTGTTCTACCTCACTGGTACAGAATGCGATGCCATCTTTACCTATAGATTTAAAATTTTTAAAGCAAACCCATCCTATTTAATAGTAATTCTAATAATTTTTCTTCCTCTTTCAAAGCATATTTATGATCTTTTAAAGGTATTCTTTACTTGATGGATTAGTTGTACTTTCAAAACCACTGCAATTTATCAGGTAGTAAGTGTTTTTTACATTTTGCAGCTGTTCTAATCTATTTGCAGAAAACTCCTTTTTTGTTCTGTGTACACATTTTGACAACATTCATTATCTGCTAAACAGACCATATTGGTTCTGCAAAATGGTTGACTACAGAAATTCAAATTTAGTTCCATACTGAAAAGCAGACTTTTGCAGTAATAGCTTGGATCATTACATTTTGCATTATAAAAGCTTTACACCATGTTGAAAGCAGGAGTCAAATAAAATGTTAAGCCTGATACTTTTCACCATGACTACTGCATCTGCATCTTTTCTGCTCTTTAATACTGTTTTTCAAAATGACAATTACATCCTTTTTATTATTTAACAAGGGATTTAGAGGCAAACCAAGCAGAAGGAAGAAGAAACTCTCCTGTGGTCTGGGATGAGGGGAACAGCAGGGGCAAGGGCTTGGAGTCAGAGGGATGCCTGGTTCAAGTTATGTTGCTTTTGATTTTTCAAGATTGATCATTTAAAGAAAGTGTTCCTCTGGGAACGTTAAAATATTTTAACTTACCTTATGTAAAGCATTTTCCTAACAATTTTGATTAATATAGAAAATACTTTTAAAGAAGATAACTTTCCTTAAAAAAAAAAAAAAGAACACCCCACAATATGTGGTTTTGAAGGTAAAAATTATAACATGACTGCACTGTTTAGATAATACTGATCACTGATAAAAACTTTACTGATGAACCACTGTAAATTTTGTGTTTTGGATCTAATGGGTTTTTCTGGGGATACCTGTCCTGAAAATGGTTATGGAACTATTATTGACAAAAATAAACACTAAAATTATATTTTATGAGATGTGGATGATTAAAAAGGCAAAAACAAAAATTAAAGCCCTGTCTGTAATTCATACTGTAGTATTACTCTAGAGATTTGTTATAAATAACCAATTATTCTATAATGAAAGAAATGTATTTTTGTAATATTGAAGTCATATCTAACATTAGAATTTGTTTTATTAGACTTGTTCTTGTATTTTTATAACCAAGTTACATAATTCTTAGAGTTCTTACTTTATCCAACATAAATTATAATCTAGAGATCATTGGCCATCACACCTAAAGTTAGTAGAATGTGTGAAATATAGGCCAAGTAGGGAGAAGACTCTTGAGAGTCACTTGGACTGCAAGGAGATCCAACCAGTCCATTCTGAAGGAGATCAGCCCTGGGATTTCTTTGGAAGGAATGATGCTAAAGCTGAAACTCCAATACTTTGACCACCTCATGTGANGTTAAACTTTGATTTCTTCAAGATAATTTTAGGAAATAAGGGGGTTGGTTTTTTAAGTGACAGTCACTTTTGACAATGTATATTGAATTTCCAAGTAGAATAAGTCCTCTAAAAATTGATAGAATATGTGCTTTTTCAGCAGTAGTCAGAGAATCAAATGAATGAATGAGATTTAGTTGCTGAGAATATCATAATTTCTATTGTATTTGAAGAGCTGACCTGGAGGGTTAATTCTCCATCAATAAACACACTTGCAAGAATCATTTCTCTCTTGGATATTCAGAGCTAAATTGGCCAGCTAAACTTTTGAAAGTTTAGCTGATATTTCTTTACTACAACCCTAGAAATATTAACCCACTAAGAAATTAAAAATACTTTTTTGTTGTTAAAAAAAAAAAGCATATCCACAGCCTTAAAGAACTCATGGGGAAAGATGAAAAACTTATACTAAGTGTTAAACTCTTTTAAAAATTAAAAGTAGAATAGGATTTAAGGCAAAGATAACTTTCTGATAGACTGGAGTGATATTTCAAGACTCTATAGATAATTTAATTCTGATAGGATTTGGATAGCAGAGTAGAGATAAAGTTTTTCTAGGACACAGAGAAAGGGAGGGAACAGTGTGGCCAATGAACCAAAGATCTCAGGAGCATGTGGGGAGCAATGGGAAGTGCTTATGGGCTGAATGTGTGTATGTCCTCAGACATCCTTGAAGGAACAGTGAGAACATACCTTGATTTGGGAGGCAGGAAGCTGCCATTTAGTTTTTTTTAGCAGGAGGTAAAAATAAGAATCTTTAATGAACTCCTGTGCATTCCCATTTTAGATGAGAGAAATGTTCAGACATACAATATAAAGACAATTCAGAATCTAATCCTATTTTGTTTTTGGTGTCTGTGAGACAAACTTTAGATTTGTTTCTTAGCCACTGCACAGTGTGCTTATTTGTGTTTGTTATTTGCCTGGCAGTTCTATAAATATTAGTGAAGGTGAGGAAGGAAAAATGAAATAGTAGTGGAATAGTCATTTTTTTGCAAGTGAGGATAGTTTCAATTAACTGGAATATTTGCATAATTATCTCATGTAATGTATCAGGAATATGATTTATTGACGGTCCTAGATGCCCTGTCCCATTCCCAGTCAAACCACCAATATTTAATGATAACTGACTGACACATTGGTGTTTTGTAAGACATTCTGGAGACTCATTAAGTAGCAGCAACAGAAACAAAATCACTTTTGGAGAATTTGGAATCCAAATCTTTAGTGCCTTTACTAAGCTACTGTTCTACCTCACTGGTACAGAATGCGATGCCATCTTTACCTATAGATTTAAAATTTTTAAAGCAAACCCATCCTATTTAATAGTAATTCTAATAATTTTTCTTCCTCTTTCAAAGCATATTTATGATCTTTTAAAGGTATTCTTTACTTGATGGATTAGTTGTACTTTCAAAACCACTGCAATTTATCAGGTAGTAAGTGTTTTTTACATTTTGCAGCTGTTCTAATCTATTTGCAGAAAACTCCTTTTTTGTTCTGTGTACACATTTTGACAACATTCATTATCTGCTAAACAGACCATATTGGTTCTGCAAAATGGTTGACTACAGAAATTCAAATTTAGTTCCATACTGAAAAGCAGACTTTTGCAGTAATAGCTTGGATCATTACATTTTGCATTATAAAAGCTTTACACCATGTTGAAAGCAGGAGTCAAATAAAATGTTAAGCCTGATACTTTTCACCATGACTACTGCATCTGCATCTTTTCTACTCTTTAATACTGTTTTTCAAAATGACAATTACATCCTTTTTATTATTTAACAAGGGATTTAGAGGCAAACCAAGCAGAAGGAAGAAGAAACTCTCCTGTGGTCTGGGATGAGGGGGACAGCAGGGGGAAGGGCTTGGAGTCAGAGGAATGCCTGGTTCAAGTTATGTTGCTTTTGATTTTTCAAGATTGATCATTTAAAGAAAGTATTCCTCTGGGAACGTTAAAATATTTTAACTTACCTTATGTAAAGCATTTTCCTAACAATTTTGATTAATATAGAAAATACTTTTAAAGAAGATAACTTTCCTTAAAAAAAAAAAAAAGAACACCCCACAATATGTGGTTTTGAAGGTAAAAATTATAACATGACTGCACTGTTTAGATAATACTGATCACTGATAAAAACTTTACTGATGAACCACTGTAAATTTTGTGTTTTGGATCTAATGGGTTTTTCTGGGGATACCTGTCCTGAAAATGGTTATGGAACTATTATTGACAAAAATAAACACTAAAATTATATTTTATGAGATGTGTATGATTAAAAAGGCAAAAACAAAAATTAAAGCCCTGTCTGTAATTCATACTGTAGTATTACTCTAGAGATTTGTTATAAATAACCAATTATTCTATAATGAAAGAAATGTAGTTTTGTAATATTGAAGTCATATCTAACATTAGAATTTGTTTTATTAGACTTGTTCTTGTATTTTTATAACCAAGTTACATAATTCTTAGAGTTCTTACTTTATCCAACATAAATTATAATCTAGAGATCATTGGCCATCACACCTAAAGTTAGTAGAATGTGTGAAATATAGGCCAAGTAGGGAGAAGACTCTTGAGAGTCCCTTGGACTGCAAGGAGATCCAACCAGTCCATTCTGAAGGAGATCAGCCCTGGGATTTCTTTGGAAGGAATGATGCTAAAGCTGAAACTCCAATACTTTGGCCACCTCATGCAAAGAGTTGACTGACTGGAAAAGACTCTGATGCTGGGAGGGATTGGGGGCAGGAGGAGAAGGGGACGACAGAGGATGAGATGGCTGGATGGCATCACTGACTCGATGAACGTGAATCTGAGTGAACTCCGGGAGTTGATGATGGACAGGGAGGCCTGGCTTGCTGTGATTCATGGGGTCGCAAAGAGTTGGACAGAACTGAGAGACTGAACTGAACTGAACTGAGGCTAATTTCATTACCATATTACATGCTAATTGTCAGTGAGAATGATATGTAGTTTTCTTATGTTGTTCAAAATAAATTTTCCCTTGTTCTGAATTTCCATGATATTCTTTGGTTCTTTCTTTGCTTCTATGCTTAAATAATATCATAGGGTTTGGTTCAGTATATAGTTTCTTCATTAGTATTTTGTAAGCATACACTTTCCAAAGTATTTCAATATTTCCATTAAACTAAAAATTTTTTGAACAGGACAGTTAAATTTATACATACAGAATTTCAGTGTAAAGCATAATGTTATGCATGTGGTCATCAGTGAAGTTTCACTAAATGAATGCACAAAGTTAAAAAAAAAAAAAAAAGAACTCGCATTGATAAAGTGCTTCATTTTTATGATGGAAAACCTCCTGTGCCAGTTTTATAAGCTGAACACATCTAGAAGAATGCCAGCTCTGTTAGTAGCACAAGAAATAATTACTGCTATGGCAACACTTCTGCGAATGGAATGTCGGTCTTATCATTTATCTCAACTTGACAGCGAATTATCATACTAATCTTTTTTGTTTCTAGGTTTGTGATGTGAGTGATTTACAATTGAACATCAGTTAAAACTGTTTCCTTCATTTTTTTTCTTCTCTTTTAGCTCCCTGTGAAGGCAATACTTTCTTCTGCCACAGTAACATGTGTATTAACAATACATTGGTATGCAATGGACTCCAGAACTGTGTGTACCCTTGGGATGAAAATCATTGTAAAGGTAATCATGAGTCCCTGGACTTGGCAAAATCTCTCTATCTGTAGTGTGGGAAGAAGCTTATCCAACATTTGTATGCATCAGATGATCTTAAAAATGGATTGTATATTGGCTTTACCAACTTCCTGTATGTTTTAGAATTGATTTGTAGGCCTTTTTCTTGGCTTTTATTCTTGTTGTTTTTGCATTCCTTAACACACAATGAACTGTCTTTTACACTTGAATGGGCTTCCCTGGTGGCACAGATGATAAAGAATCTGCTTTCAATGCGGGAGACCCAGGTTTGATCCCTGGGAAGGGAAGATTCCCCTGGAGAAGGGAATGGCTACTCTCTCCAGTATTCTTGCCTGGAGATTTCCATGGACAGAGATGCTTATTGGCTAGTCTCCCTTCTGGAGCTGCAGCACCGTGGACTGGCCACTGGAGCTTCTCAAGCCAAGTTGGGTTTCCTATCAGAAGCTCCCTCATCAGTGCCTGCACCTCTCCATCAACCCCAGTCTGTCTTCATGGGACATTGTGCACATACTCTGCTGCTGCTGCTGCTGCTAAGTCACTTCAGTCGTGTCCGACTCTGTGTGACCCCATAGAGGGCAGCCCACCAGGCTCCTCCATCCCTGGGATTCCCCAGGCAAGAACACTGGAGTGGGTTGCCATTTCCTTCTCCAAAGCATGAAAGAGAAAAGTGAAAGTGAAGTCGCTCAGTGTGTCCGACTGTTAGCGACCCCATGGACTGCAGCCCACCAGGCTACTCCATCCATTGGATTTTCCAGGCAAGAGTACTGGGGTGGGCACATACTCTAGAGGTGAAATTGTATCCAAGGAACCATAGGGCCCTCAGGTACCTAAAGCTGCTTACCTCGACTTCAGTTTTCCTACTGAAATGCTTTGTTTCCTTTCCAATGAGAATATCTTCCTTTGATCCAGCCTCCTTCTCTGGCCTGTACACCATCTGATGTGAGGAGCTGACTCACTGGCAAAGACCCTGATACTGGGGAAAACTGAGGGCAGGAGAAGAAGGGGGTGACAGAGGATGAGATGGTTGGATGGCATCACTGACTCAATAGCCATGAATTTGAGCAAACTCCGGGAGATGGTGAAGGACAGGGAAGCCTGGCATGCTGCAGTCCATGGGGTCTTGGAGTCAGACACAACTTAGCAACTGAATAACAAAACTCTTGGCTTGGTTATGAATGATGCAGGTTTTGGTTAAGTTCAAAGTACCACATACCCTCTTCTGTTCAGGTCTTATATTAACCAATTTTCAAAGGGGAAAAAAAAAAAATGGGGAAATAACTGTCCATACTTAAAGTCCAGTGTGTGTGTGCACATTGCTCACTTGTGGCTGACTCTTTTTCAACCCCAGGGACTGTAGCCCACCAGGCTCCACTGTCCTTGGCATTTCTCAGGCAAGAATACTGGAGCAGGTTGCCACTTCCTCCACAAGGGATCTTCCCAACCCAGGATCGAACCTGCATCTCTTGCATCTCCTGCAATGGGAGGTGGATTCTTTACTACTATGCCACCCGAGCAGCCCTAAAGTCCAATATCTTCTATTAAAATATTGAAGCAGAGAGGCATTACCACAGTACCTACTGCTCACAGAATCAACAAGAAAAGCAGAGCTGGCAACAGTTATTTAGAGGATGTGGGCAATGATCCGTGTTGTGTCCAAGGAACCACTTTGGAATGGAAGGGGAATTAAATGTTTTGTGAAGAACCTCATACAGCACTGTTAGAGATTGGCTTTACTTAGTTAAAGTGGATTTGTTGCCATGGTTCTTGTGGCCCACCTCTCTCCATGGGCACCATCACTCTCTGTGTGCTGATGGGGGGAGTGGGATGGAGGCAGGGACAGTGCCTCACTTCTCTGGGAGGAACACTCCCGCTTTATGAATCAGGCCCTGGCTGAGGATGGTGACCTCTGGTCTTCTCAGCTTGCCCCTTCAGATAGTTTCACGCTATGAGTGAGCTGGGGCACATATGATTGGAGCCCAGTGTGCTCAACCTGCTGTCCAGGTGTAGACCTTCTATCCTACCAGTGGGGCCTGGAGGGAGAAGGGGAGGGCCCAGCACTGGCCCCCGACTCCTGCCTGGAATGGAGGATCTGCAGGATGGATCTGGGGGGTGGAAAGAGAGTAGAGAAATACTGGTGGCTTGCCCTTGCTGGTGGGGTGGGGGGTGCTGTACCTCCAAACTGGGGCCAATAGGGAGAGAAACCATCAGGATGAACTGACGGTGGAGCAGCTCAAAGGCCACAAGCTATCCCTGTTCTTAAAGAAATTTAGTAGATTTTCTTGAACATATGTACCTGTTTGCTGTATGCCATTCAATTTCCAGAAACTTTAAATGTTACTTTTAAAATTTTTGCCAAAACTGTTTCATTGGGAAAAAGACCCACAGAAATCCTCATGCATTCCAGAAGTGTCTGTCTTAAAGTGTAATCATAATCTTTTGATATCAGAAAACTGTGAGTTCAGTTATCCACATCAAGAATAAATACAAAACAATATAGGTATGTTCATGTTCCCATTGCTGGCATGTGTGAGTTTTCTTACACTAACGAGAAGAAGAAGGCACTGTTTTTAACATGACCAGCTGATTTCCAGATGTCATCCTAAAGGTTTTATGAGACCTTCTCCAAAACATATATTACATTTAAGGGAGTGATGCTATGCAATGCCGGGGTTGGTGGTGGTGGCTGTTTCTGAGGCTAGCAGATAGGGCTCTTGTGAAATTCTTTGTGTCTTTTAAAGACTCGTTTTACATTTAAGACAGTGAAAATTTTTATGCTCAGCCTACTTCATCTTGAAGTTCTCGATGTACGCTTTGACTGCCATATTAATGCGTGGTGGGTTGTTTCTTGTTTTGTTTGTTTGTTGTTTTCGCTCCCTGGACCTGTAGAAAAGAGGAAGGCCGGGCTGCTGGACCAGCTGACCAACACCAGCGGGACGGTCATTGGCGTGACTTCCTGCATTGTGATCATCCTTATTATCATTTCTGTCATTGTGCAGATCAAACAGCCTCGTAAAAAATATGTCCAAAGGAAATCGGACTTTGACCAGACAGTTTTCCAGGAGGTGTTTGAGCCTCCTCACTATGAGCTGTGCACCCTCAGAGGGACAGGAGCCACAGCTGACTTTGCCGATGTGGCCGACGACTTTGAAAACTACCATAAACTGAGGAGGTCCTCTTCCAAATGCATTCACGACCATCACTGTGGTTCACAACTGTCCAGTGCGAAAGGCAGCCGCAGCAACCTCAGCACGAGAGATGCTTCTGTCTTGACCGAGATGCCCCCACAGCCCGTCAAACCCCTCATCCCGCCCATGAACAGAAGGAACATCCTCGTCATGAAACACAACTACTCCCAGGAGGCTGCCGACGCCTGCGACATCGACGAGATCGAGGAGGTGCCCACCACGAGTCACAGGCTGTCCCGCCATGAGAAAGCTGTCCAGCGGTCAGTATCTATAGATTTTTTGATGACAAGTATAACCTGAAGACTGAGATGCTTCCAGCATACTGTGTTCTAGTTTGTCTTCCCATTTCAGTCTCTTTTTCATTAATGACAGACCGTAGTGTTTCAGAGTCTGCCTCTTCTTTTCCTTGTTGCCCTGCTCTCTACGCTTTTCCTAAATCCCATTTAGGTACATATAGGTGTGCTTCCACAGACCAAAGAGATTTCGTTTATTTCTATACGTATATAATATTTATTTCTATAAAAGATCTGATGTTAACTTATATTGCAGATTTATATGGCTAATTTCCTTCCATGTGGTGATAAAGTTTGCTCTCATCAATATTTCTGTATTTTAAGATGTGAGATGATATTTGGAATTAATTGCCTTACCAAGGTGGTTAACCCATCTTGCTGAACAATTTTAATGTAAAAATAACGTATTTTGCAATATAATGCATTATATTTTTGGTATGAACATTAAAATACTTTTTCCCACATACCACATAATACTTATATTACAAATTGTGTTTGATAGCGTGGTATGCTAAAACCTTAAACATTTATATTTAATTGTGGCAAGAATTGGTAAAAACATTTTCCTTTTGATATGAAGACAATATTATCTATATTGTATTATGAGCCTCCAAATTAATAAAAGTCTTGAGGGAAGAAAATTTAAACTTAGAAAAAAAGGGATTTTAAATCCCCAAATCCAATCTAATTTTGTTTTGCTTTGCATGTTTACTAGCATTTAGTTTGTTTTATAAAAGTTCATACTTCCTCAATTCATTATATAACCTCAGAAACCTATTTTTAGTTGATTAGCTATTTTTGCATGCTGATGGAAAAAAAATCTATTTCCACACTTTTATGAATTTTTAGGAATGCTTTTAAGTAAATATTTGTGTGCATATTTGTTTTTTTGTGTGTGAAAATATTACTTTGTTGAATGAAATAGCCATAACATTCCAGGTTCTGCCTCATTGGGTCTCTAAGCAAACATGAATCTGAATACAACACAACTAGGGTCTAAAAAGAAAATTCAAGGTAAGCAAGTACCCTTGGTTCCTTCTCCCACTTTGTTGTATTCTGTTTTGTTTTGTTGCAATCGTCTTGCAGTTTTTTAAGGGAATGTGCTATCTACTCATTATTTCCGGAGATATGTGTTTCATAACATTTCATGATTAGAAACACACTGGATTCAATGCTGATGGATGGATGATTCTTAGACGTAACTTTAAAATACATGTTAATATTCTTACCATCAAGCATTATAATACAATGTAATTTAAAAGGATGTTAAGTTAATAAATTAAACTTTATATGCTTTAAGGTAAAGACACAAAAATTGGTGAACTCTTAAAAGAAATACCAAAAGAAATCCAAGGTTCTCATAGTTAACAAATTGAATACTGTCTCAGTATAACTGAAGTCAACATATAAAACTGGCAATACTTGTATTAATTTGGCAATATCTACTCAAAACGCATTCACTATTTGGTGGTACTGATACAATTTGCGCACTCTTATTTTTGCATGAATATGTAGCTTACTTCATCCAAATTAAATGCAGCATGTTATGTCAAATTTTATAATATAAAATTTGAATGCTTGATAATGTAAAACTTTCCATGAATATCAGTTGTCTATGTGTACATCTATTTTTGTTATCAGGTAACATAATGGCTTTATTTTTAGCACTTAATAGTCTATGTCTCTATTAGACTAATGTGTCTCCAGTTACATTTACTTGATAGTTAATCTCTTCAAAGCTTTTCAAACCTATCAACTATTCTTGAATTAAGTGAATGCTTTCCTGTGCTCTATGTTACCTTGATAAATTGGTGGATTTGTGTGCATATTTCATTGGGAGAAAATGTTTTAACTGTGTTTTATTTTCAGAGAAGAACTATTTATACAAACATGGGGACTGTGAAAAGGAAATTCTATAGTGAATTGTGAAAAGTGGACATATTTCTAAATTCATTCCACTGCCTTTATCCAAACTTAAGAATTACAGACATTTGTTATTACTTCGGCAAGACCTCCCCGCTGCACAAGTGATATGTTCATTTCATAATTTGGTTGCAGGCCACCAAGTGCTCCTTAGTTTTTAAATACATTTTGAGATTTACTGGAAACTTGAAGAAGAAATTAGTTCCTGATTGAGACTATCCCAACTTTATTTTTCCTGTCAGTTTCACTTTGTTTCTATGTTGCTTTATGTCTTCGTTAGATAATTGTACATTGTGTGATATGTGAAAAAAAAAAAACCCACAATTTTGGATGAACTTTCTGTTACATATACATTGTTTTCATTATATAGACTGCTTGAGAATAGTGCGTTCCTGAGTGATTTTGAACATGCTACAGTGAAAAGTGAAAATATGGACCGTGGAAACACCAGCTAGAGGTTTTATGGACTATAAACATCTATTGTTGTAATATCATTAAATGCGGCCAAAAGTACTAAGTAAAATTACTAGATTGCAATAAGAAAAATCTCAATTTTTTTTTTGTCTTTCCTATATATCCCCATTTCCTTTTTTTTTAATCAAAGGAAGATTCCAAGTTTCAGAAATAGTTTTGAAGTCAGGTATTTTACCATTCATATCCTTTAATAGAAATGATTTTTGATTAAGTATTTAGCAATATGATTGATTGGCAGTTTAAGAAAATACCCCGCATGTCAGTACTGGATATTTGAGTTGGAAAAATGTTCTTTTTATTAGACACACTGTAAAAAGCATGCATTCTCTAATAATGCTGTTACTCTTCCATTTCCTGTGTCACATGCTTGCTCTTGTAACTTTTTATATAAAGATATATAAAAATGTATAATAATTTCCTAACTTGAGTTAAGAGAAATGCTTTCTTCTATTAGAGTGATAAAAACTGACTTACATAAGTACACACTTTATATCAATTCTTCCCACCTTTTAGACTGCAGGAAGTCCTTAAGAATTAAGGCACACTTCTTCCAAATTTGACTTTGAAAACTTTATGGAATATGATCCCCTTTTAGAGAAGAAACTTTTTTTTTCCTTAATACTTTAAAATCACAAGCCCCGTATGACCCAAATTACACAATTCTGAGTTGTCCTTATACTCAGGCACATATATAAATCCTGAAAGCTTACTAATTATGATGTTTAATATAAATAAATTAAAATAATATTATAATATATTTAATTGCTTTTGGATTATATACACATTCTATAAAGTTTGATTTAGTGAGTGGGTAATTTTAAAATATTGAATGTGTATTCTTAGAAAATAATTTATAAAACCAGATTACTATAAATCTGCTTAATAGCCTTTCCAAAACTGCTGAATTCTACAGAATTTTGTCCTTCAAATGGCAAAGCTGTCTAGTCTATCACAATTCCAACCTGGTAACGCAAGCAAGCTCTACAAACTCAATAGATGAATTTACTCACATACATCCCTGTTGGGAATTCTGTGTTACAGAAACAAATAAATGAGAAAGAAAAAATTATGAAAAGAAAATTGATTATGACAGCAATTCTGAGTAGTCTGTATTTAAAAAAAAATCAGTCCACAGAAATAATCACTTCATAAATTTGATGAACTGGTGAATAGAAAAGCTATGTAGAGCATTATAAAGAAAGATTATTTTTATTGTTTTGCTACAGATTTTATACATATTATGTTAAAATTTAGTCTTTTTTAATTTGACTTGACGAATTCTTTTATTATCATGCTTATTTTCATGCCCTTTTTATTTCAAAGTTAATGCACCCGGAGATCTGTTTTTAAGTGATTGGCTATATTTTATATTATTCTCTCTGTTGTTGCTGTTCAGTCACTAAGTCGTGTCTGACTTCTTTGCGACCCCATGGACTGCAGCACGCTAGGCCTCCCTGTCCTTCACCATCTCCTGGAGTTTGCTTAAACTCATGCCCACTGAGTCTATTTAAAAATCTCAATTTAGAAATATTATCTCTATTTAGAAATTGTCATAAGCTCCTATACACGTTGAATGAATAATCTCAAAAAGGATGATGTACATGTGAACCACTTACTTTTCACCATCCCTTGAAATATCCACATGATATCCACATGACTTTTCTCTCTAGTTCTTCCTAAAGAAGCAGGATGATTCCGATCTGCTGGTTCACTGCTGAAAGGAGATTTACACCATAAATCAAGAACTTAAAAAACAAATCCAACTGCATTAGGTATAATGATGAAGATAGATGGCTTACACATATTTAACACACAACCGATAGGCCTCTCCAATGGTAACACTAAAAATGTCTAAGTATGGGCATTGTCTGATCACGAGAAGGTAGTGATAGGTCTGAGGAAGGGACCTGGAGGCACCTGTTGTCCCTGCTATAAATCTAGATGCTGGATCCTGAGAGTGCGGTGGCTCCACAATGCCTGAGAGTCTCCTGAGGGAAGATCTTTAAAAGTAAGCATTAAAATTTACCAGCACATATATTGGCTATATCAGACCATGTCATCTGAAGATCAACCTTTGATTTAAGTTCAAATGGGGAGACATATGTAGATAAGAAAAGGGATATTCTGAGACTTTCAAGATGTTTCAGATCAAGTTATTTTTTAAAAAATACATTTTTGATAAAGTGAATTCAAATATTACTTGCATGACTGCTTTATTAATCCCATAAGATGTTTTCTGACAGCATAGTTACACACCGCATTCACTCATTTCAAAATAGCTGTTTCGGGTTCAATTCTCTATGTTTGAATTTACTTTCAAAATCTGGGAGGCATATCATGGTTATGTGCAACACTTCTGAAACCCTGAATGAAGGTTTTTTTACTTCTGTCCAAATGCATTTTACTTGCCTAATTCAAGTCTAGTGTGCTGATTTGGAAATACAAGTTTTTGCATTTGATTTTATACATATGCCATTTTTACATATCATATTGGAGAACAATCATATGTAATGTTTGGTTTGTCATAATTAAATTCCATTTGATTAGAGAATTAAAGTGTGGCTATAAACCTAATTAGAGAGGTAAGAATAATAAACTCAACCTGCTTCAGACTTCAAACTTATGAGAGCTGGTTCCCAGGAGGCTCTTATTACTGCACCAGCGTGATTGTTAAGTTAAACCATTTATTTTTATCCACAGTTGTGCAGCCGACATGTTCTTGTTTATCCCCAGCTTCTACCACCCCTCCATACTCTAAAGCATTGTCATTTTACATTGGCTCATTCTTTGGAAAAATAAAAAAAATTTGCCCTCCTCTTAATAGACACAGATCAAGACACAAAATGTAAAAGAGGCCAGAAAACACAACATATAAATTACTTAAAATAAAAATTTCCTTATTATATATCACATTATAAAATTTGTGCTTTCCATTCATTTTCTCATGGGCTAAGTTTAACATAGCCAGTGTTTTTTGAGCCTGTCTAAACTGTGTGCCAGGACTCTTCCCAAATGCTTTGGGGATGGCAATAAAAGATGGTGAGCTGACAAGGAACATAATTATGGAGGCTTATAGAGGCAAGTGTTCTTAGAGGAGGTCAGTAAGGAAAATGAAGTTCAAAATTACTTGCTAAGCTTTCCATTAGAAGAGCTAATTAGTTACTTCCTACTAATCTGGCATGGAAGATGAAATATATTCAACTGTCAGGAGTGTACAATACAAAGAGTGTTTTATAATAAAGACATTATTAGCACAGATATGGAGGTAGGATATATTCTCAAGGAGAGAAGAGAGGTTTAATGAATAGTTGCTTTTCTAAGCAGATCTTGAAGATTGAGGACTGTGGCCAAGCAGTGTATCAGGGAGATTTCCACCTAGAGAAATCAGAGAAGAGAACAGTCTCCCAACGCCATGGATTTGAGTTGGCTGGAACAGAGGATTAGACTAAAGGAATAAGAGTCAATACAGTCGGAAGAGCAAAATTGCATTTACATCTTGATTTCTGAGTGCAGGTAATGCCATCCAAGGGATTTCACATTTCATTCTCAGCAGTTCAATATCTCAGCAAAGTTTGGCTGAAAAATTGTACTTAAAGTAGAATCCTCTGACAGCACTGTGTTACCTAAACTGAACGAAACTGGAATAAATAGAGGAAATCAGAACAGTACAGAAACAAGATATTAAAAAGAACAACTGGTGGATTGATAGATACCTAGAAATATCTGTCTTACTTTCTGTTTGTTTTCTACCATTTTTTATTATTTCAACATTATGGTTGGGTAACTAGTCAAGATACTGAGTGTTACATACTAAACACCATTCTGAAAGTTTTCCATGTGTTTATTCCTTTAGTCATCTTAGCAATTCTATGATTACTACTAACAATACTTGTTATGGTTGTTCTTGTTGTTGTCATAAATTCCGTTGTACATATGAAGAAACTGCAGAGAGTTTTGGTGGCTTTTCTAGGATTGTACAATAAGGAATGAAATATCCAGGTCTGAACTCGAGCTGATTAACCCCAGAATCAGCCATCAGTCCTCACTGATATGAATACAACCCTTTAATATTCAATATAGTATGTTTCACTGAAATTAGTTGATGCTTAATTACAAAATCCCATGCTTTTGTGTTTTCTCAGCTGTAAAAATATGTATTATGGTAACTTCTCTCCATCCTATTGCTCTTGAGGACCAAATGACAATGCATTGGAAGATACTTTTTATACCCTATAATACATTATAAATAAATCATTTTTCCTAAATTATGTGTAAACTTCATTTCCTAGTCAACATGGAACGAACGCATCATCTATATGGAGCAGTTATGAAAAATAACTCCCAGCCTCCTCTTGTCCACAGTGAAATGTATGACTTCTGGAACCCACCAATTTTTATTTCACTCAAATGAGATTTTCTCCAGTGTTTATATTATTGCATCATCTTACTGAACAACATTGAGCTCCAGAGCTTAACAAGCACAAACAGAAACACCAACACTTGACAGAAAACTCTGTTTTTCAGTCCCAGAAAATAGTTTGGTATACATTTGCATGATAGCTTGAGAGCAGGATAAGCAAGCATATAGCTACCTAAATAGGTAGCTTCGGTCTCATAATCATTATTATTGTTGTTCAATTGCTAAGTCATGTCCAGCTCTTTGCAACTCCATGAACTGCAGCACACCAGGCTTCCCTGTCCTTCACCATCTCCCAGAGTTTACTCAAACTCATGTCCATTGAGTCGGTGATACCATCCAATTAACTCATCCTCTGTCACCTCCTTCTCCTCTTGCCTTCAATCTTTCTCAGCACCAAGATCTTTTCCACTGAGTCGGCTTATTGCATCAGGTGGCCAAATTATGGTATAAAAATGTGGTATGATGCAATGAAAATAGCTTTTCAACAGAAAGAATTCAAATTCAAGTATTCGCTTCACTTCGTATTTTTCACACACTCTTATGTTGTTGGAATTCTCTGAGCTTCACTTTCTTTTATCTGTAAAATACAAAGTCTGTACCTAATGAAGAAATTTGCTACAAAAATTAGAGATGACACTTTCTATAAATAAACAATGTGAAAATGATGGTACCAATATGGGAGCTCTAGTTTTAACATGTGTGTCTAACCAGTTTGTCCCACAGAGTGGGGAAAATGTCAACTCTATGGCCCATGTTTATCCACCTGTGAACCAGGCATTGCTGACAAAGAAGGAGCTCTCCAGCACTGTGATCAACCTGGGATTTAGACAACTCAGGAGTAGACCTCCCCTTTCATCAGTTTGGGAGGGCTTCTTAGGACAGGACCGAACGGAAGGACTGTAGGGGTAAGTAACAGGGGGAGAAGGATGTCAGCTTTTACCTCTTAGCTATTAATTTGCCACCATCTGTCATAACTGAGGTTGGTACTGGATAGCACAGGTGTGCTACTAATGATGTGTATTCGAGAACTGTTATTTCTAGAACATAAGAATTTGAATGTAGGTATCAGAAATGGGCAATTTGGGTATCCCTCAAAATAGCTGTTAAGTGCGCAGTCAGTATGACTCTGTTTGAATAAGCAGATGAGTACAAAAGTTACATTTAAATTAATCACCCCTTTACTTGGCACTGGAGAAGGCAATGGTACCCCACTCCAATACTCTTGCCTGGAAAATCCCATGGACAGAGGAGCCTGGTGGGCTGCAGTCTATGGGGTCGCAAAGAGTCGGACACAACTGAGCGACTTCCCTTTCACTTTTCACTTTCATGCATTGGAGAAGGAAATGGCAACCCACTCCAGTGCTCTTGCCTGGAGAGTCCCAGGGACGGGGGAGCCTGGTGGGCTGCCGGCTATGGGGTCACACAGAGTCAGACACGACTGAAGTGACTTAGCAGGTACTTGGCACAGAAGCACTGTCCTGACCTGTCACTTGGCTTCTATTTATTAGACCTTCCTTATAGAAACTCTGGTCCTTCCCTGGTGGCTCAAATGGTAAAGAATCTGCCTGGAATATGGGAGACCCGGTTTCGATCCCTGGGTTGGGAAGATCCCCGGAAGAAGGGAATGGCTACCCACTCCAGAATTCTTGCCTGGAGATCCATGAACAGAGGAGCCTGGTGGGCTACAGTCCATGGGGTCACAAAGAGTCAGAACTGAGCGATATCACTTTCACTTTTCTAAACACTGTAGAATTAAGCCAGATTCAAAGTAAGCCTGAGGGAGTACTACTTATTAGCTTTTAATAAAAGTCTCTCTAGATTTTTATATTCTTACATATGCTAACTTTATGAATAAAAGTATCTTTTTAAAAAACCACTCTTTGAAAGGCAGCTCTTCCTAGTAGATCATTATTGTTAAGGATGTATACTACTACAAAACAGGTTCATATAATACACTTGCCCAACTGTCTGAAAGGACATTCTTTATGTGTCCAAAGAAAGGATGAACAAACTCTTATCAATTGATAATGTTAAAGAATTATGATTTTATAAATATTTATGCACTTGTGAGAACACACACCCTCCTTACCCCTTTACTAAGGCCAAGTTTCTTCTCCCAGTTTTGTTGCAATTTTTCTATGATACACAGATATTTTCTGGCCCTATGTTGTCCTTCAGCCACCTGTAAGCAGGCATCATTTTTTGAAGGACTGTTCTTGTTGGTAAGGTGTTATGTATCACCTTCAAATTGACTCTGCTCTAGATGAGTAGGGCTGACACGCTGCAAATGAACCATCTCCTTTGCCAGCTGATCCCTGCTCAGACCTCCTCACAGAGGTGAGGAGAGGAAGGTGGAGTGGCATATGAGGCCCCAGAGGACATCTAGGTTTTGTTCTGTTTCTGTCAGCCTTCGA
Organism: Oreotragus oreotragus; assembly: GCA_006410675.1. Taxonomy (NCBI): domain Eukaryota; kingdom Metazoa; phylum Chordata; class Mammalia; order Artiodactyla; family Bovidae; genus Oreotragus; species Oreotragus oreotragus. Next base: position 194,781 of record SJYX01009788.1, read on the forward strand.
GGGATTGAATTCCATCCGGCATTCACTTGGACTCAGCACAGCCCGCAGCCTCCTTCAGCACCTGGGACCAAGGCTCACCACTCCCTGAGAGAGAGATGAACCAGCCTACGTGTCTCCCTCAAAGCGCTCAGCCCTGTCTCTGAAGGACTCCTGGATTCTATATTCTGAAAACCTCGGTTCATTTCCGGGTTTCCTCAGTCCCAGAGCTGGCCAGGCTTCGTGTGGCTTAATACCTGTGACCCCCCATCCCCTTTTCATTTTTCCTGTCTTCCAACGAGTAACAGGATTTCCTTGAGCACAGTCTCTCTGTTGATGTATCTACTATGTTTTCTGTTTCCCTGACCCAAAGATGTTGATGGATTTGAACTGAAATGTTTTCCCTTGCTAAGGGCATTTTCGAAATCCTTCCCTGAGATTGTTTTGCTAAACTTATGACAACGTTGCCTAATTAAATTTCACACAAGAATGAAGTGTTTGACTCAATTATTTCTGAGCTATTAGTTCGTTAGTCATGAGACGTTAAATTAGATATGAGAACAATGCATGTGTTTCTAATGAGCGGGTGTTCCCTTTTGTGTTGTTGTTTTGTTTGGTGCCTCAGGCATGTCTGACTCTTTGGGACCCCATGGACTGTAGCCCACTAGGCTCCTCTGTCCATGGAATTCTCCAGGCAAGAATACTGGATGGGTTCCCATTTCCTTCTCCAGAGGATCTTCCCAACCCAGGGATCGAACTGGTGTCTCCTGTATTGCAGGCAGATTCTTTACCACTGAGCCACCAGAGAAACCCTCCGTTTCATGGGTATCTCTCACTTCTCATGGGGATTTAAAAAGGAGACTATCGTCTATATTAAAATGGCATTGAAATGAAAAAGCATCACGTGCTCTCTTTCTAATTTGTATTCCTGACCTAAACAGCTCTGGGGCTTCACAGGTGGTGCTAGTGGTAAAGAATCTGCCTGCCAATGCAGGAGATGCAGGTTTTATTCCTGAGTTGGGACGATCCCCTGGAGGAGGAAATGGTAACCTGCTCCAGTATTCTTGCCTGGTTAATCCCATGGTCAAATAAGCCTGGTGGACTGCAGTCCTTGGGGTCGCAAAAGACTTGGATGTGACTGAAGTGACTGAGCATGCACGCAAACAGCTCTAGTCAACTCTCCTTCATTCATTCATGTGGACCAGAATCAATTCTTACGGATCTCCAAATTTTTCCTTTATTCTCAGGGAATAAACTCCCTTTTAAAAAATGGTTGGTCAGTGGCTTCAGGAGAGCATGGAGACTCTACCCAGGTCTATTAGACATTTTAGAGTATTTCCTAGGAGGGTTAATAACTTAAATTCTAACTAATCAGCCACGGAACATAGAAAGTTAAAATTTTATAACTTCAATTTTTCACAAGGAATGACTTCAAATCTAATCACCCGGTGATAAGAATTTTAATCTTTCTAAAGTCAACTACCATCAAACTTTTATCTCAAGGGAACAGAGAGACAACGAAATGTGACTGATAGATGCACTGAGTAATTTGACTCAGTCTGGGATCTATTCAATTGTGATTCCCTGCAGTTTGTGATTACACAGAGGGAAATATCCATTTTCCTGGCTTAATTGGATGAAACTATAGATTGTTATGATAAATTCATTTCACACAAAAAATATTCTTGATAGTACTTAAATTTGAATTTTTACCAGAACACCCACCTGTACGTATTCCTGTTTTCCTAGTAAGTTTAGCCCACTTAGCCATTTCTGAAGGCACAAAAAGGAGTTTTATCTCAAAAGCGTGATGACTCCCTAAACAATAGCTCTGCATTAAAGTATTTAGTCAGAAACCATGATTGAAGGTTCAGCTTTTGTGAATCACTGTTCTAAATATTTTACAGGTATTTCCCAGTCAATCCTCATAACAACTTAGAAGGTAGTTATTGTTAGCTTTAGTTTACAGACTTGAAAATGCAGTTCAAAGAAGTTCCATAACATACCCAACCTCTTGTAATTAATACATTGTATGGCCTGGACTTAATTTTGAAAGTCTAGGTATAGAATCTATAGTCTTAACCGTGCACGATTTTGCTGCTTTTTGATAATCCATTTCTTAATTTATCATTAAGGGAAGTCATACATAATCCACTTAGAGGGACCCTATGCTGAAATTGTGTCTGGTGGTCCCACAGCAGCTATAAAGGACTAGGAGTGTTGAGTTTGCACCACTGTACTTCACACGCTTCACCTTAGATTCACGATGACCTGTATCCTTTGACATATTGGTGAATTTTGATCCTGTGTAACACATGATTCTTGTGTGTCTGAATTGAGAGTCTGACTCTTCTTTCTATATCCATGAATTTCCTACAGTTAGACATTTTGGCATTCCAAGAAGTTCAATGCCACAAATGTATGCTCCTTTGGCTTGTCTTGGTAGTTATCAGGGCCAATGCCAATTTATGCAACAAATATAACACAAGCAATAGCAATTCATCAGTAAATATTGCAAGCAATTGATGAAGAACCTGCCTGCCTATGCAGGAAACTAATGGCATTCCAAGAAGTTCAATGCCACAAATGTATGCTCCTTTGGCTTGTCTTGGTAGTTATCAGGGCCAATGCCAATTTATGCAACAAATATAACACAAGCAATAGCAATTCATCAGTAAATATTGCAAGCAATTGATGAAGAACCTGCCTGCCTATGCAGGAAACTAGGGTTCGATCCCTGTGTCAGGAAGATCCCCTGGAGAAGGAAATGGCAACCCACTCCAGTATTCTTGCCTGGAAAATCCCATGAACAGAGGAGCCTGGTGGGCTACAGTCTATAGGGTCGCAAAGAGTTGGACTGGACTGAGCCACCAAACAGCAAAGGTACACAGACTGTTTTAATCATAAAACAGATGAAAATATTCCCTCTTTTGTGTCATGCAATCTAGTTAAAGGAAACATACAAAAGAGAACAAACAACAGCAATAACAATCACATGTCATCTTATGCATGTGTCTTGACCAAAAAATTAGGCATACTGGAGGAATAGAGTTAAGATGCAGAATTGTTACTCTATGAGGAAAAGACAAGAGCACTTCTGATAGCGTCATGCTTGACCAAAGTCTTAGTCAAGCAAAATAGGGAGATGTGAATATCTGCAGGAAGAGATTTCCTAGAGTTTGGAATGAGAAGACAGTATGGGAGGGATGGGGAGGGGGTGAGCATCAAGAGATAAAGGGAGGAGCAGCTGGGGATGGCATCAGATAAGGATGATCAAGCCATGCTTTCAAATCAGATTTTATTTTGACTGAGCTATGAAGCCATTGCAGAGTTTTAGCAGAGCAGTGGCTGAATGTGGCTCAGCTCTACCTGGTGCTTTCTGTTGCTGTCTGGAGAAGAGCCCATGCAAGAGCAAGGACCCAGGTCCCTGAGAACCACTGGGAACCACTGGGGCATCAACAGTGCAGGTGAAAGAGGATAGAAGTTTCTGACATGGAGCCACCAGGAAAATAAAAACTGCCTGAGATAGACAAAGCATGGGAAACACAACAGAGCGGAGTGAGGCGGCGAGCTCTTGAGAACATGCCTGCACATCGGGGAGCCGCGTGCATGGTCACAGCCTTCGGCTGTGTGTGCCTTGCCCTGGAGGAGTCTCTTCCATGCTGCAGATCTTGCATGAGCGCTGATCACTGACAAAGCCTCTCCTTAATTTATACTTTCTAAATTCTTCAGACAGGAATTATTCCCTGCTTGTCATCTTGTTTTGGTGTCATCATCTTTTCCTGTGTCATTCACTATTCAGTGGGTTGGTAGACAGGGAAGATCAATATTTCGTCTCTGGGAGGAGAAGTTGATGCCCAGCATATTTCGTTAAATAAATAATTAAATTGCTTATGTTTGTATCTTTTCTTCCCACCAGGGTGCCAGCTTTCTGAGGGAAAGAAGAAATCCTTTTTGTATTTTTGGTAACCCCAGAAGATATGCTGGACGCACAATAAACACTTTCTGGTTGAATGAAAAACTTTTCCATAATAAGAGGAATAATCATAGGGCAAGATAATGCCAGTAGGGTAACAGAAACAAGATGAGCAAGAAGAGGGTATATATTAGGGTTATCTATGCTGAGAGAAGTGTCTACATGAAATTAGATTCAATTTTTTAAAGACTTTTCTGCTATGTACTATTTTTAAAATCTGTATTGAATTTGCTACAATGTCGCTTCTGTTTTATGTTTTGGGTTTTTTGGCCACATGGCATGTGGGATCTTACCTCCTCAACCAGGGATAGAACCTGTACCCCTTGCCCTGGAAGGCCAAATCTTAACTACCAGGGAAGTCCCTTTGATTTGAATTTGAATGAGTGTGTGAAGAACGTATTGGGCCAAAAGAGCATAATGTGAGCAGAAAAATACATAAGTAAAAATTTTCAGAAAATGTGTGCTGGGCATAAGCCAGGCTTAACAGAACTGCAAACATTTTACAAGTTTTTTTTTTTTTTTTCTATTAGCTTTTTTTTTAATCACAAAAATCTTTCAACTAATAAGAGACAGCTTACCTCCTCAACCAGGGATAGAACCTGTACCCCTTGCCCTGGAAGGCCAAATCTTAACTACCAGGGAAGTCCCTTTGATTTGAATTTGAATGAGTGTGTGAAGAACGTATTGGGCCAAAAGAGCATAATGTGAGCAGAAAAATACATAAGTAAAAATTTTCAGAAAATGTGTGCTGGGCATAAGCCAGGCTTAACAGAACTGCAAACATTTTACAAGTTTTTTTTTTTTTTTTCTATTAGCTTTTTTTTTAATCACAAAAATCTTTCAACTATTCATGATGGACTTGATTAAAAAAAAAAAAAAAGATTAGAGATTTACATTCTCCTCAAGGTTTACCAAGAATGATTACTTTGATATGCTTACGTATTTTTTTCAGATACCATTACATTTCTTGGTGCAATTCTTTGTAAATTGACAGCTTAATCCTATCAAGCTCTGAAAGGGTATATCTAAAGACTATCCAAGAAATTATTTTGGAAATTGTACTTGTCAAAAGGCAAAAGTGCAATCACACACCAAAAAAAAAAAAAAAAAAAAACAAACCCATTTTATAATCAGACTCAATTCATTGCTTTCCCTAGAGTATTCTTGATTTACCTGATGGTCATGCACAACTCAGATTATGGCAGAAGCTAGAGCTTGGTCTCAGAAAGACATACAACTTATGCATCTATTAGGAGGGTTCGGTTTCTCAACAATAGATATGAGTTTTCTCCTGTCAGCATGAACATTTATACTGAAAATGACAAGTTACTGTGAAACCATTTAAGGTTAATTATAAAGTGATTCTTGAACATACATTATTTTGTTTAATTGTATTCTGCCTGTAATTCTAAAGGAAGATATTATGTTCTCCATTTTACAGGTGAGTAAGATGAGTCTTAAAGATGTCAACTGATTTATCCAGTTCACAGAGCCAATAAATACAGGGACTCCCAGAGATTAATCTAGGTTTCTCATTGACGAATGTATTCTAAATGATGACTGCATTTATCAGGCTCCTGAGATTTGCTGTTGTTTGATATGCACTATCTAATTCAATCCTCAGAACCTCATTATAAGATGGTATAAGTAGCCCCGTGCTTTTCCTTGGGGAATTGATGCTCAGTGACATTACATGACTAACACCAAAGAAAGGATTAAAACTATTTGGTTGGTTAGAAAGAAAAACAAAACAAAAAATAACAATATGCATGCATCTTCCTCTCTATGAAGACTAATTTTCCCATCAATGGTGAGTTGTTTGTTTGGTTTCTCTTTACAGGAATTGAGCTGGGTTGTCTGTTTTTCATGGAGCACCACCAACACTGTGTAGTAGGATGGGAAACTAGGTTCCACGGTATTCCCCCCACTCTCTGACTCAGGGGTAGCGTTGGTGATGAGAGGCCCTCACACAGCACTTGGAAGGGGGAACGGGGTGGACGCTGTTTTCAGGAAGTCACGTGGGGCAGACGCAGCACCTCCGGGGCCACGTCTCCAAGCTTCCGGTTCCTCGCAGTGGTGACCAGAAATGGCGGCTCCGGCGGCTCCCGAGCTCTGTCTTCTCCGTCCTCTGTGCTTCGCTCACAAGTCTTTACGGAACGTGTCTGCACTTCTCAGCCCTGCGTTACCCTTCTCCTCTTACATCCGTGGAATCCCCAGTTCCCGTATTAAGCTCCTTATTCTTATGGTGTGTGTGACGGTGTGTTAGTCACTCAGTCGTGTCCGACTCTGCGACCCCATGGACTGTAGCCGGCCAGGCTCCTCTGTCCATGGGGTTCTCCAGGCAAGAATACTGGAGCAGGGTGCCATTCTCTTCTCCAGGGGATCTTCCCAACCCAAGGATCGAACCCAGGTCTCCTGCATTGCAGGCAGATTCTTTATTGTCTGAGCCTTATAATACCATGGAAATTCTACTTTCCTGACCTGACCTAGACTAATTACAGGTGGAAGATTTGTCCTACGGCTTAATTCAAATGGTGGTACTGCCAATAGTAGGGGTGCAGTGATTCTTTTCTGAACGGAAAATGATGGTCATTGGGAAGAACACACTTGAAATTTTTCGAATTATATATGCATATGTTTCACTGTGTATCTGTGCTAAGTCACTTCAGCCATGTCCAATTCTGTGAAACTCAATGGACTGTAGCCCATCAGGCTCTTCTGTCCATGGGATTCTCCAGGCAAGAATGCTGGAGTGGATTGGGGTTGCCATGCCCTCCTCCAGGGGATCTTCCTGATCTAGGGATTGAACCTGTCTCTTACCTCTCCTACATTTTCAGGTAGGATCTTTACCACTAGCGCCACCTGGAAAGCCCCATATATTCCGACCAGTGTGCTTAATTCAACCCAGTTAACTCTGGGGGAACAAAGTAGAAAGCATCATAGAAATAGTCAGCATATACAAAGAAGCCTGTGTATCTAAAATAGATAATTTCCCTAATTGCTTTTTGTGATCAGCTACTGGTTCTGGCTTTGACAGGAGATTATTTTGGAAATTGCAAAAGGATTTTGCAAAAAGAATTTTGACCTCATAGAAATGGTAACAATATTCTCATAGAATAGTAACAATATTCTTATCGACATCTAGGAATGAGACTAAGGGTTTAAGTATGCTGACAAGATATTGGCATATTACATATTGACTATGTTTTTAAAGTTTATTCTCTAGAGAATGTATTTCATTTTTTTATTATTAATATGGCCATCATTATTTTGGTCACCTGATGCAAACAGCCTACTCTTTGGAAAAGACCCTGATGCTGGGAAAGAGTGAGGGTAGAAGAAGAGGGCATCAGGGAATGTGATGGCTGAATGGCATCACTGATGCCATGGACATGAACTTGGGCAAATTCTGGGAGATGGTGACAGACAGGGGGACCTGGAGTGGTGCCGTCCATGAGGTCACAAAGAGTTGGACATGACTGGGCAACTGAACAAACAATGGCTACCATTTATAGAGAATATACAACATTTGAACCCCTTGAGTTTATAGGAAATTTCATATATTTTTAAATAGATAATGTAGTGCCATAAAATGAAAATAACACTTCCAGGTAAGTATATCTTTAAAAAGCCTGGATTTTTTAAAAATCATAAATGGTAAAGATGAGGTCTTCCTATATACTAAGTGGCAGCATATTGAATTATACATGATGCAAAAAAAAAAAAAAACTTCTTTTGTGCAGAGTCTACAAACTTAAACACACAAAATGATAGGACTGTCACCAATGCTGTCATAAAGATTCATGCAGAGGAAGGCCTTTGAAAATAAAACCTGCTATTAAATGTTCAATGCAATTACCATCAAGAGATTCAGGCCCATCTATAAGGACCCACTAAATAAAGATTAACAGCCTTCTCTATCTGGGTCTCTGAGGAATAAAGTAATCTTTATCCATAATACTGCTGCAAATTTATTATTGAATGGAGTTACTATCAATGTATACACAAATGTAATGTATACACAATACACAATGTAATTTGACTCAATAATCTAATCAAACAGTTACATACCTTGCTGCTTACCTGTGACTGAAACAGATTATAGACAATGTTTTGAAGACATAAGTGAACACTGATTTGTATTCAAATGCAACATAATTGAGTATAGTGTTTCCAAAGACAGCATGAAAAAGAACTGGGTCTATAATATGGTAAATATGGTGTTATGGAGAATGTATCTATGGCACATTTATAATTAAGAATATCCTTAAGATGATAGCAAAAACACCTAGCTTCTGCCTCTTTTACTGGAAATGCTGAATCCTTTGCAATCATCACCATGACTGTGATGAAATGCATGAATGTCCAAGAGGAAACCTACATGGCCGTGTTTGCAACTTCTATAAGATCCATACTTCCTGTTTACCCTTGTTTTTTTACCTGGATTTTGGCTAAAACACTGTTACTGGTCTTTGGTCCTCAGTATCCACATTCCTTGTGTTTCTGTTGGGTGGTGCTCACCCCATGACCCTCGATCTACTTCTCTACTGAGATAATGTTACTCCAATATGCCAACAATTAGTGAAGAAAACAGTTATCCCTGTAGACTGAAAATTCCACTGAGGGCAAGCACTATTTACTGTGTGTTTTGTTACCTCTCTGTATACATATAGTATCTAACATTGCCTCAGGGATACAGCAGGCTATCTATCTATCTATCTATCTATATATATATATTCAGTATATTATTCATCAAATGTTGCAGAAAAATATAGATCTAAAGAAAGTGTTGGGCCAAAAAAATGGCTGAACATCAAAGAATTGATGCTTTCAAATTGTAGTGCTGGAGAAGACTCTTGAGAGTCCCTGCAAGGAGATCAAACCAGCCAGTCCTAAAGGAAATCAATTCTGAATATTCATTGGAAGGACATGTGCTGAAGCTGAAACTCCAATACTTTGGGCACCTGATGCAAAGAGTCGACTCATTGAAAAAGACCCTGGTGCTGCAAAATATTGAAGACAAAAGGGGAAGGGGATGGCAAAGGATGAGATGGTTAGATAGCATCACCAACTCAGTGGACGTGAATTTGAGCAAACTCTGGGAGACAGTGGAGGACCGAGGAGCCTGTTGGGCTGCAGTCCACTGGCTGGCAAAGAGTTGGACGTGATTTTGTGACTGAACAACAAGAAGCAGTTTCATTGCTTTGCTCGGTAACTTCGGTTTCCCGAAGTCTATCTTCTCTTAACATTTTTAATATCTCACCTACTTCTCACCAGCTGCCTTTGGCATGGAAAGCTGGGGGTTTGTTCTCCACTTCTGGTCCTGGGGTTTCAGTCGATTTTCATATCTTCCTGCTGGCAACATAGTCTTTCAATCTACACTATTTGATATAAATCAAGAAGTGATTTTGCTATTTCTTTTTAACTCTAGAGATCCGATGGGTCACTGTCATTCCGTCAGTCTTTTCCTGGATCCTTCTTCTTAAGAAAGGTATTTAGAAACATATGAGACCATAGTTACTGGCAGCAAGAAAATCAACTTTCCAATTCCATTCTTGAAGAAAAATCTTCTCTCGCCCACATTCTTTCAAAATGTTGCAGAATAAAGTGACTGTTTGTACTGTCTGCCAACCTGAAATAATTTGACAGATTGCTTCTAAAGTGAATCTAAACTTAAACAAAATATAAAACTTTAGTTAACAAATCAAAGTAATGCCATACTCATAGATTTCATAGTTTCATGACAATTTGACTCAGCTATACTGCTTCACACATTCTTGGTAAAAAGAGTGTTTGTTAGTTTGACTTCTGACTAGCAGCAACAAAAAATAAATACATTAAATATTTCAAGTATTATAGGGTATGTGCAATTATATATGCACATATTAACATGCATAGTAAAACTTATAAAATTATAGTATATGTACAATTGTATATATATTATACATATATAACAAAGCAATAAAGTAATTTGATTGTGCTTATGTGAGTTTTACCATTTTTACATTTCAAAAAATATTTGCATGTTCACTTAATATTTTACTCATGGCTTCATACATTAAATTAATATTTGTAAAGTACATACTCTGTGCCAGATACCTATTTGTGACCTAGAAATTTAAACATGAACATCCATGTTCTCATGAAGATGATAAGTAAATAGATAATTGCAGTGCCATAGACTTAGCTATGTAGAGATATAAGGTATATTTATATTTGTATAATATGAATAGAGATTGGGTATCCTGAAAACAGGTAATGCCCTGAAAAAATTAGAAAGATATTTCCTACATCTCTGATATTGGTCTGGTTGTTATATTGCCTTCTTACAAACTCACAGAGAGTTTGTTCTCTAGCCAAGGAAGGGACCAAATGCAGTTTTTCTGGCCATGAAGCCACTCGAATAACTCTTAAGCTGGGCATCAAAGGAAATTAGGAGTTTTCCAGGGGAGGATGCTTGTCAAGGGTTTTTCAAGAAGGAGGGCTGCTGCTGGTGGCTGAAAAATGGAAGTGTTTCAGATGTTGTGCCCAAGAGCAGTGACCAGTCAGTAACAGGACGACAGAGGATGAGATGGTTGGATGGCATCACCGACTCAATGGACATGAGTTTGAGGAAGCTCTGGTAGTTGGTGATGGACAGGGAGGCCTGGAGTGCTGCAGTCCATGGCGTCGAAAGGAGTCGAACATGACTGAGCGGCTAAACTGAACTGATTCCACAGTTATGCTTTTAAAGAGCTTCTCTTTAATCTTTGAGTGGAGGAAGTGGGAAAGGAGATCAGTTAGGAAGCTACCAGAGTTCAGGTAAACATCACAAGCCAGACCTGGGTCCCTGGAGGTTCCACATTACTTCCTGCCACTGAAACTGGCCCTCAGTGTATTCTGGCCTCAGGGTTCAGGATGGGCTGGGAGGGATAGGATTGTGATTGCTGAAGCTGAGATGGCAGTAGGGGGCGCCAGAGGTCTTTTCCCCAAAGGGTGAGTCCCAACCCTGAATACCCAGGAGGGTTTGCACAGAGCTTTAGGCCTCTGTGAGCGTTGGCCAAGAGAACCTAGAGTCTTGTCCCCCTACAACCCCCAACCCCCAACCCCCAAGTTTCAGCGCAGCTCCAAATTGCAAGGCTGGGAGATGAGGCTGATGATGTGTAGAAAGGGAGGAGGCATGTGTATATGTTAGTCGCCTTTCTGTCTATAGAATTCTCCAGCAAAGAATACTGGAGTGGCCATTCTCTTCTCCAGGGGATCTTCCCAACCCAAGGATCGAACCCAGGTCTCCTGCATTGCAGGCAGATTCTCTACTGTCTGAGCGCCCAGGGAAGCCCTGGGGGAGGATGTAAGGTGAAACGTGGACCAAGANTGTCTATAGAATTCTCCAGCAAAGAATACTGGAGTGGCCATTCTCTTCTCCAGGGGATCTTCCCAACCCAAGGATCGAACCCAGGTCTCCTGCATTGCAGGCAGATTCTCTACTGTCTGAGCGCCCAGGGAAGCCCTGGGGGAGGATGTAAGGTGAAACGTGGACCAAGAGGAGATGCAGAGGGAGAGGGCTCTGACTCTTCATCAGCCCAGGGCTCCCGCTCAGGGGGTGGCTCGGAGCTCAGGCCACCAGGCTGGACCCTGACACCTTCTGCCCCATTTACTCTTCTCCATCCCTGACAGGTGCCCTCAGTTCTCCGCCCTCTCTTACAAGAACGCTCCCAAGACGCTGGAGCGCCCCATACTCTATCTGGCGCTCACATGCCTCTCTGAAAGATGCCTTTTAGCAGGAGCCCAGCCCCTCTCCCGGGGCTCATCCAGGGTGCTCTGGGCTCTGTGGGGCTTGCAGAGTGGGTCCTGGCTTCACTGTGTGCAGCTTCTCCTAACAGCTGGGGCGGGGAGAGGTGGGAAGAGAAGGGCATCTCCAGGGGCTCTTGCTCCTGTGGGCTTGGTGGAATGGTGCCAAGTGGCAAGCACTCTCTTCCAAACCTGCAGCGGCTCCACCATCTTCTGAACTCAGCCCACTCTCCTGGCATGATCTTAAGGCTGTCCCAGCCTTCGGGTCCTCTGGCTTGCTCCACCCTCCTGGTGCTTGTGGATGCCCGGCTCCCAGAACTCACCAAGCAGCTTTCCACCTCCTGCCCTTGCTCAAGCTGGTCCTTCTCTGTCAGTGCCCTTGCCTCCCCTACTTCTCTAGGAAGCCCAGCACATAGTAGGTTCAAAAAGTGGGAGTTCCCAGCCTCTGCGCTCCCAGGACATACATTGTGTGTATTCCATAATAGAAAATTTCTCTTGTAGCCTAGTCACTGGTAGTTCACATGACTGCCTCCCCCAGAGACTTCACATTCATCTCTGGTTCCCCAGAGCCTGGCACTCAGAGGCGCCAAGTAAAGTCTGATCAAATAAATGAATGAATGCATCCGTCGAAAGACCTTTGAGCTCCTCTTCCTGTGATTCATTTCTGCCCTCTTTCCCTTCCAATTATTCCTCCGTGGTTTACTTAAGTGTGCTCCTTCCCCTGCTGCCCCTGAACACTGGCATTCCACCCTCCTCTCTAGTTCGCTCTGCCCCTCTCCCTAGGCAAGCTCACTCACACCGACAGCTTTAACTGCTGCACTTACTCCATCAGGGCCCCAATTCACCCCATGGCCCTGAGCCCTGTGCATCCTTTGCTTGTTCTTATCTATCTTTCCCACCACCCATCTTTCTCGTGAATGTTACAGTCCATCAGAGCAGAGATCTTATTCATTGGACTCACTGCTGCACCTCCGGCACCCATATGTGCTCAGTGAATATTTGCGAAATGAATGAATGGAGAAATGGGAGACTCTCCCTGTGAGGTCCTGCAAACAGTTCAGATTCCACACGTCACAGATTGATTTCACCATCTCCTCCCTCACACAATTTGCCTCTCCAGTCTCTGCTACCTCCCTCCTCCCAGTCCTCCAACTTAAAAACCCCACAGTCACCCTAGGCATCTCCTTTTACTCTCTTAACACGTCAACGGCCACTGCGTTGTCCCGATTCTACCTCTTTCCAGTCCCCACATTCACCCCAGTCCCTGGCTCACCCCTGCTTTAGACCCTTGACACTTAACCACTGGGACTTCTTCACCTCCTCCTAAGTTGGGTCCCTCACTTTTATTTCTGCTTTTTATTCACATTTTCATCTAAACAATTTTTCTAAAACATCAACTTCAATATATCAACCCCTTATTAAAAAAAAAAAAAACACCTCTTTGGGACTTTCCGGGCGGTTCAGTGGTAAAGAATCCACCTGCCAATGCAGGTGATATGGGTTCGGTCCCTGATCTGGGAAGATCCCACATGCTGCGGAGCAACTAAGTCCATGCACCACTACTGAGCCTGTGCCTTGAGTCAGCAACCCACAACCAAAGCCCAAGTGCCCGAGAGCTGGTGCTCTGCAACAAGAGAAGCCACATCAGTGAGAAGCCTGCACACCGCAACTAGAGAGGAGCCCCTGGTCACGGCAGCTAGACAGAAGCCTGCACAGCAATAAAGGCCCAGCACAGCCAAAAAATAATTAATTAAAAAATTTTAAACTCCTCATTGCAGTTGTGCCCACCTCACACAGTGGGTGGTATAACTATAGGAGGCTCAGGACAAAGGGTAGACTGAGGTGATAATTAACAGGGAGCTGCAAAATGAGAAAGTTGTTTCTTTACTGTACCCTTCAGAAGGAATAGCAGAGTGAATTTACATGAAAATGTTTACCTAAATAACTAAATTATTAGCAAATATTAATTATAGTGACTATAAAGCCTAGTAGGTTACAGTCCACGGGGTCGCAAAGAGTCAGACACGACTGAGCGACTTCACCTATAGTAGTAGGTATATTCTCACTAATTTCTCAATCTTCTTTGAAAATGAAGGGGAAGCAATGAAAATGATGGGGAAGCAATGTTTTGCCCTCTAAGTAAAGGAAACCATATTGAATGATCTACCTACCACACATGTGAGCTTTTTAAAAGACGCATGGAAGAATGGATCATCAAGGTCTCACCTTGTGGAGAGAGGAGAGAATAGAGTGCAAGCTGAAAGGTTTCAGAATCATCCAGGGTGAACCACTGGCTCCATAGTTGACAAACTGAGGACCAAAGAGGTTGAGTGACTTCCCTGAAGTCTCCCAACAGATCTGAGAATACGGTCCTGCTCTTTTCTTTGCCAGTTGGATGCTGCCAACATAACGCCCACACCTTCTAGGAGGAGAACCATGTCAGGAGGAAACAAGCTAGATCCCAACATATCTGAAAGTAGACTACAATTTCCAAGACCATCTTCTATTCAATACTAACAAAATCTCAAAGGGAAAAATGCTGTCTCCTTAAACAAGGAAAATGACCTATTAGGTCTCTGTAGACACCACATTATGGAATTCAGTGATTGCTTGACACAGGCTGGGGAAGGGGGCCCTGGGGAGACCCTGCCGAAAATGGACCCTGCAGCCAGGCCAGTGTCCGTCCTGATTATCAGATGGGACGACACGGAGCCTTAGGTGTTGCTATTGTCACAGCAGATGAAACACATCCTTTTGGTTTGTGGAGGGTTTGGAATCCGTTCATGAAACCAGATGGGTTCTAATTAATGCAGGAGCTGCACACAAGCCTACTTCTTTTTATTCCTAACTGGCAGCCTGAGATCCATTTGGGATTTACCTAATGAGTCTATTCCAGGAAACTATCATTTGCATTAATTAACTCTATGATAGGAATGGGGGTACATTTAGAGGGCTGTTAGAATTGCAGGAGAGTGACAGATTCACAGTTCTATGATTCTTTTGGCTCTTGAAGAATTGGTTTTTAAGAGAAGAATGATGTCCCCAAACCATCTAGAGTTTCTCAGCCTTTGAAGTGTGGCCTGTTTCACCCAGTGATGTGCCCAGCTTCACGTCCACCTTCCTGGCCAGACATAGCCCCGTGAACAAGTTCAAAGTGGTGATGTGTCAATAGAAGTCTTTGCATGACAATTCTGCAAATGGATTGTTTCTGACCCAAAAGAATAGAACTCAGGTTCATAATGTTTACCTTCTCTTCCCACTTGGATTCTATACATGGTGCATGAATTTGGTTTCATAAGGGCAAAGTGAAAATGATGGTTGTTCAGTCATGTCTGACTATTTGTGACCCTGTGGATTCTAGCTGGCCAGGCTCCTCTGTCCATGGAATTCTCCAGGCAAGAATACTGGAGTGGGTTACCATTTCCTTCTCCAGGGGATCTTCCTGACCCAGGGATCGAACCCAGGTCTCTCCTATTGCAGGCAGATTCTTTACTGTCTGAGCCACCAAGGAAGCCCCTTCATATGGACAAAGTTTCTATGAAAACAGTTCAGTTCAGTTCAGTCGCTCAGTCATGTCCGACTCTTTGCGACCCCCTGAATTGCAGCACACCAGGCCTCCCTGTCCATTACCAACTCCGAGAGTTCACTCAAACTCATATCCATTGAGTCAGAGATGCCATCCAGCCATCTCATCCTCTGTCATCCCCTTCTCCTCCTGCCCCCAATCCGGCCAGCATCAGGGTCTTTTTGCCGTGCAGAAAAGTGGACAGAGTCCAAGATGGGTGGCCTCCTGCATCCAGGTTCCTCTCTGGGCTGCAACTGTGTCTAAAGACCAGATCCCTGTTTGGCAAATTAGCTACTCGTTCATACACTGAACCCCGTGGTGCCCAAGATCTCCCTAGAATATTCTTGTGAATTAAATAGAAAGAAATCTTATATTTTATGGATCATTTTTTCTTGCATGTGATCATGAGTTTGCACATTGTCATGAAAATACAAATGAAAAAATCAGCCTCTCACCTTTCTCTTCAGTTCAGTTCAGTTCAGTCACTCCATCGTGTCCGACTCTTTGCAACCTCATGAAGCGCAGCTCATCAGGCCTCCCTGTCCATCACCAACTCCCAGAGTTCACTGAGTCACATCCATCGAGTTGGTGATGCCATCCAGCCATCTCATCCTCTGTCGTCCCCTTCTCCTCCTGCCCCCAATCCCTCCCAGCATCAGAGTCTTTTCCAATGAGTCAACTTTTCTCATGAGGTGGCTAAAGTACTGGAGTTTCAGCTTTAATATAATATTGTGTATAACACAATACTGTGTGCTCAGTCACATTTGATTTTTTGTGATCCTCTTGAAGTATGGCCTGCCAAGCTCTTCTGTCCATGGGATTTTCCAGGCAAGAATATTGGAGTGGGTTACCATTTCCTTCTCCAGGGCTCTTCCCAATCCAGGGATTGAACTTGCATCTCTTGCACCTCCTGCCTTGGCAGGCAGATTCTTTACCATTGAGCCATCTGGGAAGCCCATCCAAGATCAACTCACACAAAGCAATTGTGAGTAAGGAAGAATTTACTAAATAATCAAGTACATTTCAATTAAAGATCCCAGGAAGTGTTTCACACTGTTGAACCCCAATACACATTCAAAAATTCATAGCAGCGGTTTTGTCTTTTGGGACCCCACAAAATGGAGATTTTTCTTGAGAATGACCAGGGTCCTTGTCTCCCCGGGATCTTCTCTGCGTCTCTGTTTTCACTTTGATGTTTCTATGTAACTACCTTTTCTATGAAAGCCTGAAAGCAATTCCTGCTCTTTACCTCATGAGCAATACTTTGACTTCTTTTTTGAAGTCATTATACCAACAGAAAGCCTGGCTTTCTATTGAAACTATCTTAAAATACTACTTGCTTACATTTCTTAGAAAAAAATCTCATTCTTTTGCTAAGTAGAATATCAATATCTGTTGTGAAAACATAAGGATTGTTTCACAAGTAAAGGAGCAGTTTATGTATATACATTAGTATGAATTTATGTCTAGTTTTATATTTCTAAAAATGTCAATTTCTGTTGACCTTAGTTACATTTCTACTTCCAAGGGCAGACATAGTCCTTATAAATGACTCCTAAAATATCTACAGAATCACAGAAGACTGTGAAAAGCAGCAAATGGGACCTCAGACCACACTTGCTTGCTCTTAGTTATGTAACTGTTGATGTCTCTGCATCTCTCTGACATTTTATGTATTAAACACAGATAGTAACACTGCAGTCATTGTATAGCTTCCATCATAGCCTGCCTGAGACAACAAGGAAATGTTGTAAAAGGCTAGAGTTGATTTTCCTTCTTTTGTACCTCGGTTTTGGCTTCACTGCATGGCATGAAGGATCTTAGATCCCCAGAGATCAAACCCACGCCCCCTGCAGTGGAAGCAAAGTGTCCCAACCACTGCACTAGCAGGGAAATTCTGTGGTTTCTTTTGAGAAAGATGATCAATCTTAGTTTTTAGGTCAAGTCCATATGTGTTTTAAACCCAAATGAGTTCTGAATCTTGATAATTGTGGTTTGCCTTAAAATTTCACCTCTCAGTGTATATTCTATTGAGAATTAATTCAGGAGATGAGCTTGTTATCCCAGGTAATGATCATTTCACCTTTCAGTAGCATGTTTCTATAAGATGATTATAGCTAAACTATAAAGCAAAAAGTAAGACAGACTCTCAAACAGACTCAAATAGAATTTTCTTATGTGGGAAACCCCTCAACTAATTCATGGCCACTAGCACCATGACTAGAGCGTGGCTTCAGGGTGACTCATTTTAAAACACACCCTTTGCCTTATTTTTTGGCAAGTGAAATCATCTGTAGATAAAGTGAGAGAAGGGCTTCCCTGATGGCTCAGCAGTAAAAGAATCCACCTGCAAACCAGGAGACTCAGGAAACATGGGTTTGATCCCTGGGTCAGGAAGATCCCCTGGAGAAGGGAACAGTTACCCATTCCAGTATTCTTGCCTGGAAAATTCTATGGATAGAGGAGCCTGCTTGGCTACAGTCCATGGGGGTCACAAAAAATCAGACACAACTAAGTGACTAACGCGCGCGCACACACACACACACACAGGTGTTTCTCATGACTTCTAATTTTTGCACAAAAGGAAACGCCAAATGCATCCTGAAATTCTTATATTTTCTTCTGATTAGGTAAGTTCCCTTTTTTCATTTACTATCTGATTATTTTGTCTTGAAATACAGAATTACCTTTATTTGAAGGGTGTATATCTTTTAGGAAACCATTTTGAATTTAAAATAACCTTCAGTTCAGTTCAGTTGAATCACTCAGTTGTGTCCAACTCTTTGTGACCCCATGAATCGCAGCACGCCAGGCCTCCCTGTCCATCACCAACTCCCGAAGTTCACTCAGATTCACGTCCATCGAGTCCGTGATGCCATCCAGCCATCTCATCCTCTGTCATCCCCTTCTCCTCCTGCCCCCAATCCCTCCCAGCATCAGAGTCTTTTCCAATGAGTCAACTCTTCACATGAGGTGGCCAAAGTATTGGAGTTTCAGCTTTAGCATCATTCCTTCCAAAGAAATCCCAGGGCTGATCTCCTTCAGAATGGACTGGTTGGATCTCCTTGTAGTCCAAGGGACTCTCAAGAGTCTTCTCCAAATAACCTTCTCCAAATAACCAAATACATAAATATTATTAACACATATTTCTGTGGTTATATCAATGTTCTCTCACTAGGCAGAATGTCTTTTTCTCCTCCTGGTGAAAAATGCTGAAACCACATACAGAAAAAAAAATTGCTTAAAATGTTAAAACCATTTACTATTTCATCACATTTCTTAAAAGCGTATTTTATGGTTGAACATTAGATGGAAGCAAATAATTCAACATTGTGCAGATATAATCAACAACTTTTGGAACCAGGAATTCCTCTTGAAAGAAGTCTTACTAAAAATACTTTTAGTGTGTATAAAACTGACACTGTATATTTTTTACCATAAAAAATACACTGAATGATTTTATTGATCCTTTTAAAAGATTAACTGTGAGGCCTTTATAGATCTTAGAATTTTAAATAAGTTTGAATTTGAATCTAATACACTTAATAAAATGTATTAAATTTTACACTATTAGATTTTATTTCATTGCAATCTAATTTATTATACATCTAATACTTTCTAATCTATTATAAATCTGATAATTTTATTGGATTTTAATGCATTTTACTAAATATTAATAAAACATATTACATTTAATAAATGTGATACATGTACAAAATAATATGATTATTTACATATTTTTCCAATAGCTATTATTTATTAACTCTTACTATATGCCAGGAATTGTGCTTAATAATTTATAGGCATTATCTTCTCTAACATTCATAGCAACCCAATGAAATAAGTATTATTACTTTGCCCATTTTAAAAATAAGAGCCCCTAAACCTAGAAAGATGAAGACTCTTGCCACAGGTTACTTGGCTGGGATTAGAGTCACGGCTGTTTATCTGTGAATAAACAGCTCAGATTCTTAACAATATGGCTGCTCTCCGACAATACCCTGCCAGGGTTTTATTTCCTTATTTCTTTTGTCACAGAAAACTTTATCTAAGTGTTTCTGGCTAATACTCTTCTTTATGATGTTTAAAATAGGTGCAGAAATTTATATGATAAGAGCATGACATTTGAAAATACTTCTCCTTGATTCCAATAATGTAATCCCAATAGAGGCACCTCATTGACTTTGTGTTCCAAGTGACATGCTTTGTAGAAATGCCACCGCAGCCTTTGTGAGGTGACGAGGCTTTAAAACCAGGTGTGTCTGGTTGAATAGAAAAGTCTCAGGAGAGGGGTCCTGGTAGTAGTTCTCTTCCATGGACTTAGAAGCTGTGAAGTGCCGTTGTGTGGAAGAAGCCATGTGGGTTTCATATTTATTCCAAGTAATGATTTGGGATTTTCCAGTCTAATAATACATCACAAAATTAGTGAGCCAAAAATTTAAACTAGGCTTGAAAATAACTTTCTCAGGAGACTTCTGCTTCATTACCAACTCCAGTTCTCCATCATGAAAATGGAAATTATGACATAGACATACATAGGCATGTAATGTAGACATACTGTAGTGGGAGGTTGTGAATGATTAACCGTATGGGTTTAGCTTATTGAAGTCGTAGATTATTACTGAGGATCCCTTTAACCTCTGCTCTGCTCTGCCAGAGAGTTGGAGGGCATGAGCTAATGGGTCTGTTTGCTTCCATTCTAAGTACATGATCTTTACAGAATTTGAACACCTGCACTAGCCCATGCTTTCTGGTGGAAATCAAGCAGAATGAAACATAATACCCAGAGAAAATGGGAGGAGCCATGCTCCATCCTCTTCTGCCCACACGGGCGCTCTTTATCCCTTTGTCCTGCTGTATTTCTCCTGAGTGATCAAGACCCCTCAGCACACTGTTTGCTTGTGTGTTATCTATCATTTGAACACCTGCACTAGCCCATGCTTTCTGGTGGAAATCAAGCAGAATGAAACATAATACCCAGAGAAAATGAGCTAATTGGTTCAAAACAGACCATTTAACTCTTGAATAGTATTTGTGTGTGTTTTGCCATCATTATTACTAGTTCCTACTCAATCTTTCTCCAGATTCCTAACAATCTATCTTGGAATAAGCCACCAGTCATTAATGTCCTAGAT
Organism: Oreotragus oreotragus; assembly: GCA_006410675.1. Classification (NCBI taxonomy): domain Eukaryota; kingdom Metazoa; phylum Chordata; class Mammalia; order Artiodactyla; family Bovidae; genus Oreotragus; species Oreotragus oreotragus. The sequence goes on from SJYX01009788.1 coordinate 215,203, forward strand.
GATCTGATCTTAAAATGGTCTTATTTGATAAACGCTTCATCTTTAATAAACTTCCTTCATCTGACGAAACACTTTTGTCCTTCCTAATCCCCTCTTCCCTGTTACAGCCGCATGGTTAGCTCACAGACTTCAGGTCTTTGCTCAGTTGTCACCTGAGAGTTGACATCCACCACCTCTCCATCCAGAAGAGCCGTGCTCCATCCTCTTCTGCCCACACGGGTGCTCTTTATCCCTTTGTCCTGCTGTATTTCTCCTGAGTGATCAAGATCCCTCAGCACATTGTTTGCTTGTGTGTTATCTATTATCCACTCTGTAAAGGGAAACTGTGAGATCAGGGAATGTATACATGGGGCTCATTTTCATCTTCTTAGCAAGAAATCTTATATTTTATGGATCATTTTTTCTTGCATGTGATCATGAGTTTGCACATTGTCATGAAAATACAAATGAAAAAATCAGCCTCTCACCTTTCTCTTCAGTTCAGTTCAGTTCAGTCACTCCATCGTGTCCGACTCTTTGCAACCTCATGAAGCGCAGCTCATCAGGCCTCCCTGTCCATCACCAACTCCCAGAGTTCACTGAGTCACATCCATCGAGTTGGTGATGCCATCCAGCCATCTCATCCTCTGTCGTCCCCTTCTCCTCCTGCCCCCAATCCCTCCCAGCCTCAAAGTCTTTTCCAATGAGTCAACTCTTCGCACGAGGTGGGCAAAGTACTGGAGTTTCAGCTT
>SJYX01009788.1:216151-261670 GCA_006410675.1 Oreotragus oreotragus
GTGTATAACACAATACTGTGTGCTCAGTCACATTTGATTTTTTGTGATCCTCTTGAAGTATGGCCTGCCACGCTCTTCTGTCCATGGGATTTTCCAGGCAAGAATATTGGAGTGGGTTACCATTTCCTTCTCCAGGGCTCTTCCCAATCCAGGGATTGAACTTGCATCTCTTGCACCTCCTGCCTTGGCAGGCAGATTCTTTACCATTGAGCCATCTGGGAAGCCCATCCAAGATCAACTCACACAAAGCAATTGTGAGTAAGGAAGAATTTACTAAATAATCAAGTACATTTCAATTAAAGATCCCAGGAAGTGTTTCACACTGTTGAACCCCAATACACATTCAAAAATTCATAGCAGCGGTTTTGTCTTTTGGGACCCCACAAAATGGAGATTTTTCTTGAGAATGACCAGGGTCCTTGTCTCCCCGGGATCTTCTCTGCGTCTCTGTTTTCACTTTGATGTTTCTATGTAACTACCTTTTCTATGAAAGCCTGAAAGCAATTCCTGCCCTTTACCTCATGAGCAATACTTTGACTTCTTTTTTGAAGTCATTATACCAACAGAAAGCCTGGCTTTCTATTGAAACTATCTTAAAATACTACTTGCTTACATTTCTTAGAAAAAAATCTCATTCTTTTGCTAAGTAGAATATCAATATCTGTTGTGAAAACATAAGGATTGTTTCACAAGTAAAGGAGCAGTTTATGTATACACATTGGTATGGATTTATGTCTAGTTTTATATTTCTAAAAATGTCAATTTCTGTTGACCTTAGTTACATTTCTACTTCCAAGGGCAGACATAGTCCTTATAAATGACTCCTAAAATATCTACAGAATCACAGAAGACTGTGAAAAGCAGCAAATGGGACCTCAGACCACACTTGCTTGCTCTTAGTTATGTAACTGTTGATGTCTCTGCATCTCTCTGACATTTTATGTATTAAACACAGATAGTAACACTGCAGTCATTGTATAGCTTCCATCATAGCCTGCCTGAGACAACAAGGAAATGTTGTAAAAGGCTAGAGTTGATTTTCCTTCTTTTGTACCTCGGTTTTGGCTTCACTGCATGGCATGAAGGATCTTAGATCCCCAGAGATCAAACCCACGCCCCCTGCAGTGGAAGCAAAGTGTCCCAACCACTGCACTAGCAGGGAAATTCTGTGGTTTCTTTTGAGAAAGATGATCAATCTTAGTTTTTAGGTCAAGTCCATATGTGTTTTAAACCCAAATGAGTTCTGAATCTTGATAATTGTGGTTTGCCTTAAAATTTCACCTCTCAGTGTATATTCTATTGAGAATTAATTCAGGAGATGAGCTTGTTATCCCAGGTAATGATCATTTCACCTTTCAGTAGCATGTTTCTATAAGATGATTATAGCTAAACTATAAAGCAAAAAGTAAGACAGACTCTCAAACAGACTCAAATAGAATTTTCTTATGTGGGAAACCCCTCAACTAATTCATGGCCACTAGCACCATGACTAGAGCGTGGCTTCAGGGTGACTCATTTTAAAACACACCCTTTGCCTTATTTTTTGGCAAGTGAAATCATCTGTAGATAAAGTGAGAGAAGGGCTTCCCTGATGGCTCAGCAGTAAAAGAATCCACCTGCAAACCAGGAGACTCAGGAAACATGGGTTTGATCCCTGGGTCAGGAAGATCCCCTGGAGAAGGGAACAGTTACCCATTCCAGTATTCTTGCCTGGAAAATTCTATGGATAGAGGAGCCTGCTTGGCTACAGTCCATGGGGGTCACAAAAAATCAGACACAACTAAGTGACTAACGCGCGCGCACACACACACACACACAGGTGTTTCTCATGACTTCTAATTTTTGCACAAAAGGAAACGCCAAATGCATCCTGAAATTCTTATATTTTCTTCTGATTAGGTAAGTTCCCTTTTTTCATTTACTATCTGATTATTTTGTCTTGAAATACAGAATTACCTTTATTTGAAGGGTGTATATCTTTTAGGAAACCATTTTGAATTTAAAATAACCTTCAGTTCAGTTCAGTTGAATCACTCAGTTGTGTCCAACTCTTTGTGACCCCATGAATCGCAGCACGCCAGGCCTCCCTGTCCATCACCAACTCCCGAAGTTCACTCAGATTCACGTCCATCGAGTCCGTGATGCCATCCAGCCATCTCATCCTCTGTCATCCCCTTCTCCTCCTGCCCCCAATCCCTCCCAGCATCAGAGTCTTTTCCAATGAGTCAACTCTTCACATGAGGTGGCCAAAGTATTGGAGTTTCAGCTTTAGCATCATTCCTTCCAAAGAAATCCCAGGGCTGATCTCCTTCAGAATGGACTGGTTGGATCTCCTTGTAGTCCAAGGGACTCTCAAGAGTCTTCTCCAAATAACCTTCTCCAAATAACCAAATACATAAATATTATTAACACATATTTCTGTGGTTATATCAATGTTCTCTCACTAGGCAGAATGTCTTTTTCTCCTCCTGGTGAAAAATGCTGAAACCACATACAGAAAAAAAAATTGCTTAAAATGTTAAAACCATTTACTATTTCATCACATTTCTTAAAAGCGTATTTTATGGTTGAACATTAGATGGAAGCAAATAATTCAACATTGTGCAGATATAATCAACAACTTTTGGAACCAGGAATTCCTCTTGAAAGAAGTCTTACTAAAAATACTTTTAGTGTGTATAAAACTGACACTGTATATTTTTTACCATAAAAAATACACTGAATGATTTTATTGATCCTTTTAAAAGNATCTAATATCAGTTTTCTTATGTATATATATAAATCTGAATTTATTTTAAAATCTCCTTGGCATACATGATCTAGTGTAGATCTGAGGTTCGTATGTATCTGAGTTCCAGTCTCAATAAACCATTTGCCAACCGAGTATTTCTTGAACTATAAATAATGGAATAATAATACCTATTTATATTTCTTTCTCATGAGAGTTTATTAAATAAGACCATTTTAAGATCAGATCATTTAGGACATTAATGACTGATGTACATTAAGTATCCAATATGTGTTCCTTTCTATCAAAGCAAACATATACATTTTTATCCAAAAAACCAGAAAAATGTGGCAAATCTCTATTTTTACTCTTTTCAAAGACTAGTCACCACTAAATGCTTTGTGGGTACATCTGCTGTTGATCAAGCTCTGAAAGACTGTTTCTTCCACCTGCCTTCTCAATCCCGTGGCTCTCTCTGAACCTTTGCAATTGTAATGTCTTTATTTGCTCTTAAATTGCCTGTCATCTGACAGTCTCATCCATATGAAAGTCTCTAAGGATTCTGCTCCTGTCCCATCACTCTCCCCATCCCATAATTTTCCCCCAAGTGGTTTCACTCATTCTCTTCATTTTATTACGATCTATATGCTAATGGCTCCCAGGCCAGCTCTATCTTCTAAGATCAGGCCCTCATAATTGCCCTGTACCTTGATGGCTCCAATTCGGGGCCTCTAATAGAACTGAACAGGAGACTATCATGTCCCCCAAATGAAACTGTTCTTGCTATATCTAAATGTTGGATGATTGGATGGCAAGAAGGAGGAGAACGGAGAACACAAAACCGGTGATTGGTTTCCAGGTAACATGGTAGCAACAATCAAGAAAAAGAATAGGGCAACAGTGACATTCTCATTCTCAAGTGTGATGTTGGTTAAACGGATGTGTAACTTTCCAGAAAAGTCTGGCAGGTACTATTTTAATTAGGGAATCAAAATTAACATCAGAGAAACGAGGCACATAAAACTTGATAGGATGCAATGAAAAGAACACATTGTCACTTTCATGATATTTGCTTCAAAGATGTGTAACCTGAATCAAATCCTATAAAAACATCAGAAAAACCTAAATGAAAGCACATTCTAGAAAATGTCTAGCTTGTAATCTTCAAAAGTGTCAAAGTTATGAAGCCAGGGAAAGGCTGAGAAGACACAACCAATTTTAAAGCATGGTTTTGATCTGGGGCATTTTGTTATACAAAATGCTGTTGGGAAAACTGACTGAACTTGAATGATATCTGAGGATGATACTGTAGAAATGTACCCATTTTTATTTCTTATGTTTATTGGTCTTATTGCGATTATGTAGGAGGAAAAAAAAGTGAAAATTGATAGTTGCTCAGTTGTGTCCAACTCTTTGTGACCCCGAGGAATGTAGCCTGTCAGGCTCCTCTGTCCATGGAATTCTCCAGTCAAGAATATCCCAGTGAGTTGCCATTCCCCTCTCCAAGGTATCTTCCTGTAACAGGGATCAAGTCAAGGTCTCCTGAATTGCAAGTAGATTTTTTACCATCTGAGCCTCCAAGGAAGCCCGACATAGGAGAAGGTCCTTATATATAGGAAATATACACTCTAATATTGAGTATGATGGACAACACATTGACAATTTCTCTGAAATGCATTGTGGGAAAGAAACTCCTTTATACTGTATTTATAGTTTTATTTTTTTTCTGACAGCTTCAGATTGTTTCAAAATAAAAACAATTACTTAAAAAAAAGACTAGAATTTTTCTCATCGCTACACGACTGTGGGGAGATGTGAGCTGTATGGCAACACAATCAAACTGATGTCTCTGAAAGGTCACTCTGGCTGCTCCAGAAAGTATATTAGTTTTCCTTTCTTTTTCTGACCACACAGTACAGCCTGTAGGATCTCAGTTCCCTGACCAAGCATTGAACCTGTGCCTTCTTGCAGTGTCAGTGCAGAGTTTTAACCACTGGACCACCACGGAATTCCCGGAAGAATATTTGCTAAGTGGGAAAGTGGAGGGATTGTAGCATGCAGGGCTTCCTCTAGGGCCCATCGGGTAAAGAATTCACCTGCAATGCGGGTGACAGAAGAGATATGGGTTTGATCCCTGGGTCAGGAAGATCCCCTGGAGAAGGAAATGGAAGCAGTATTCTTGTCTGGGAAATCCATGAACAGAGACAGGACTTAGTGACTAAACAACAACAAAGTTATTTACATTTAAATGCTTGATTATAGCCCACACATCTCCTCTGTCCATGGGAACTTCCCTGGTGGTCCAGTGGTTAAGAATCCACCTTCCAATGCACTGGGGCACAGGTTCAATCTAGGATCTGGGAAGATCCCACATGCCAAGGAGTGAATAAGCCCCTCCACAACTACTAAATCCAGCATGCCTAGAGCCATGCTTTGCAACAAGAGAGGCCACCACAGTGAGAAGCCATCACACCACAACCAGAGAATAGCCCTCCCTCGATGTAACTAGAGAAAGCCCACAAGCAGTAAGGATGACCCAGCACAGCCAAAAATAAATACATTTTAAAAATATTAAAAAGCAGAGACATTACTTTGCTGACAAAGGTCCATCTAGTCAAAGGTATGGTTTTTCCAGTAGTCATGTATGGATGTGAGAGTTGGACTATAAAGAAAGCTGAGCACCAAAGAAAAGATGCTTTTGAACTGTGGTATTGGAGAAGACTCTTGAGAATCCCTTGGACTGCAAGGAGATCCAACCGGTCCATCCTAAAGGAAATCAGTCCTGAATGTACATTGAAAGGACTGATGTTGAAGCTGAAACTCCAATACTCTGGCCACCTGATGCGAAGAGCTGACTCATTGGAAAAGACCCTGATGCTGGGAAAGATTGAGGGCAGGAGGAGAAGGGGAGGACAGAGGATGAGATGGTTGGAGAGCATCACTGACTCGATGGACTTGAGTAAGCTTCAGGAGTTGTTGAGGGACAGGGAAGCCTGAAGTGCTGCAGCCCATGGGGTTGCAGAGTTGGACACAACTGAGATGAATCTAAAAGAGACATTGGGGTATATCTATCCATATCCATCTATCTATAATATTCTTTATAATCCATAAAAGCTAAGGTCATAATTCTCATTATTCCAGATATATTTACTAATTATTTCATATTTAATTTTTAAAGTACTAATATAACCATACAGATAATATTTGAGAGAATTACTGGGTTTATGTTAACTTAGTTGAACCACCCACAATGCAAAATTAAGCCCTCTTTTTCAAAGAAAAGAACTGTGCCAAACTTTTGGCAAAGTGCAATTTTTTCCCCTGAAATATCAATTCAATCTGATCACTATAGTTTCTAATAAATTTAGTTCTGTTATGACAGTTTCAGAACCTGAGCCTCTCTTGATAAAATTAAGTCAACCGTCTGTACCTTGCTTTCTGCAATGGCATGCTCCCAAAATATTCAATATACATCAAACAATATTTTAAAGGCAATCCTGGAAATACTTTTTACAAGAACCAACTGATCAATTTTATTTCAGCTAACTGTTCTCTGATTTATCATTGGTTAAATTTAGATTTTATTAAATCCTAAGTTTCCTATCACAGTAACTCAAAACATTTATGATATTTTCAGAAGAAGGCTGGTTGCTACCACCCTTCAGAATTTATTCAATGAAACCATCTTGAAAACTATATTAGATTATTTTATTTTATTTTATTTTGTCTGCACCCTGCACCATTCTGGACCTTAGTTCCCTGAACAGGGATTGAACATGTGTCCCAGGCAGTGGGAGCGAGGAGTCTTACCCACTGGATCACCAAGGAAGTCCTAGATTATTCTTTTAATGGTAAAAAAAAAATTACTGTTAAATGTATTTTGATTACAAAGTAGTTTCCAAACATGGTCCCTGACTGTAATATTGTCAATGATTCTATGTCACTGTTCAACATTGTTTTTGCAATCAGGCCAGCAAGGCTTCAGGGAACAGACCAAAAAGTGGAGGTTTTCCACAGATGGACAGGGAAGGAAAGGCTGATCTGATCAGTAGAGGAAAAAAAAAAAAGTGCAGGAATTTGTGCGGTTGATAGAGGGGGACTGTGTTGAGGCCACCACACCCATCACATGCCAGACAGGGAAGGGTTTTGGCAGCCATGCCAAGGGATTTTAGACTTTGTGCGCCGTCGGAGGGAAAGGCAAGACGGTGCAAGAGAAGTAACGTGGGTAAGAGATCAGAGCGGCGGGACTGTGGACTGTGAGGCTGGTTCCGCCACCTCTTCATAGTGCTGCCAAGAACTGGAAAAGCAGAGGCTTCCCTGGTGGTGCAGTGGTTAGGACACTGTCGTTCCATGCAGAGGGCGCAGGTTCAGTCTCTGATTGGGGAGCTGAGATTCGGCAAGCTGCATGGTGCTGTCAAATAATTTCAAAATTAAAAAAAAAAAAAAAAAAAAAAGACTGGAAAAGTTTGGATGTGTGGGAACCAATCATAAAGTGCTATGAGGGTAATAGTAACTGTGAGTTTTCATACTTAGCTGTTTAGGATACATTTTCACATATTACAGAATTACACCCTTAAACGTATTTAGCCCTGAGAACACAGAGGACCAGGGAAGCCTTAAACACCTACAAGAGGAAGCAGTTAGTCAGTGGCTGCTCTGGGATTAGAATATAAGCCTAAGAATCAGGCCACCGAGTTCTACTCAGCGTTTTGTTTCTTCTGCAAGATAACCATTAACAGTGACAGGCTCTAAAGCCTACAGGGTCTTCCCACCTGATTTGACACCAGAACAGGGAAGCAGAGTTTAGAGCTTAGAGCTAAAGATCTAAGACCTTAGAGCTAAAGACTGGTGGCTCAGACAGTAAAGAATCTGCCTGCAATGTGGGAGACCCAGGTTCAATCCCTGGTTCAGGAAGAGCCCCTGGCAAAGGGCATGGCAACCCACTCCAGTATTCTTGCCTGGAGACTCCCATGGACAGAGGAGCCTGTTGGGCTACAGTCCATGGGGTTGCAGAGTCGGACGTGACTTAACAACCAAACAGCAACAAGGATGCCATTGCCTGCTTTATCGCAGTCTTTCTCATCACGTGTGCTGATAGNGGGCATGGCAACCCACTCCAGTATTCTTGCCTGGAGACTCCCATGGACAGAGGAGCCTGTTGGGCTACAGTCCATGGGGTTGCAGAGTCGGACGTGACTTAACAACCAAACAGCAACAAGGATGCCATTGCCTGCTTTATCGCAGTCTTTCTCATCACGTGTGCTGATAGGAAAGCAAAGGCCGAAGTGAACAATCCGTTTCCAACACGATGGTGCCTTTCCTCAGTGGACACTGAGACTCCAGGGTCTCCAGGGTCAAGCCACCACAGCCTGCCTCCTCACAGTCTCTGCATCCACATCTCAGCACATCCTGACCTGACTTGTGGATCAGGCCCCGGCAGTGTTCTTGTTCAGGTGCTAACTTGTATCCAACTCTTTGTGACTCCATGGACTGGAGCACACCCAAAAGTGTTAGCCCTGTGCATAAAACCTGAGGGAAAAAAAATTGAAATGCTGCCACTTGCAATTTAGCAGAGGATAAGCAATCTGGTCAGAAATAAATGGAGAATTAGAAGAAGCAGTTTCTATTATCATCTCTATTCCCGACTCGCGGTTACCTTGAGTAAAACGCTGAATTCTGTCATTTCCCCATGCGTAAAATAATCAACGAAAAGATTTCCAAGGCGCCTTCGAGCTCTAAAATTCAGTTATATTTCAAATGGAAAATATCTCCTGAAGGCATTATCACACTGTTTATAGTTTTCCAATAAACTACTTTTCAATAAATAAACCGCCTAAGGCCACTTGACTAACAGTCCCTTTCTCTCCCCATCTCTTTTCCCCCTCTCTCTGCCATTCCTCATTTCAGATTAATGACACAACAAGTGTACACTAATTATTTTATCTGCTGCACAGACTTTTGACTTGACTGCTCACATAACTCAAAGTCATTCTCTGTTTCCCCTACTTTCTCACCTGAATTAAGGTGCACCTTCACTGGAGGACTGAGGATGCAGGCTAGGGAAGGAAATGTCACCCCCTTGCAGAGGGATCCTTGGAGAAGGTGTTTTATTGGCATGGCTCCCGCCAAGACTCTGCAGTTGTCTTATCTGCATGGAGCAGCTGGCGGGTGAAAGTTGTGCATCGCGTTGATTGATCTTGTACATATTTTGAAGTGTGTTTATACCTGTCAGTGAGTTTTATAACATCTCCCTTGTACTTTACATCAACAGCATTAAGTAGAGCTCATGGTGTTCATCTGCCATTCAAAACAGCAGATGATACTTTTATTCTTTTTTCTTATGTAACAATTATTTGCAGGATTTTAAGGTACCCATTATGCAAACTAATATATTATTACAGTGGGTCAGTGGCAGCTGTTTGGAGCATACCATCATAGCAATCTGCCAGAATTCTGTCTTTAAAATGACAGCCTCATATTTATCCCATCTGATATTAAATGCAACAAAGACACTGTCTATAAAACCATTCCAACCAGTTAACTCAGTGCTTTAAAATGGCTTGCCAGATGTTGAGAAAGTATATCAACTGCCTTCCTTTCCTCTTTGAAGCTAAATTGTCCTTATTGAAGCCAACATTGTGGAGTTAATCCCTGTTGGTTTTCTAAACAATAAAGCTCTTCACACACACACACACAAAGCCATTTCTGAAGTTATAGAAAGTAAATACATTTAATAGTTTAGGTACTGAGAATATCAAACAAGGACTTTGCAGTTTGAACCACTTCTCTAAATACAGTAGATATTTATTGACTTTCCATTTATAAGCTTATTTATGCAGATAATAATTTATGCCACCACAGATACTAGTACTGAGTGGTGATTATTATTACTAATTACTGAAAAAATATTATTTAAAACATTGTACCATCACATAGTAATTCTAAGAAACTGGTATTATGTGACTGAGGTAATAATTCAACCTCAGCTTGCTTTTATAAATCCTAGATTTATAAGGATTTTGTTTAATCCTCTAGGAATTACTCCGTAAATTCTATGAATATATTCAGTTCAGTGTATTTTCACTCAGTTCACTGTTTCTTTTATTTCCCCGGAGACTTCCTCTTTGACCTCAGGATTGTTTGGAATATATTGTTTGGTTTCCTAGCGCCTGGACTTCTCCTGTCTTTCTGTTATTGATTTCTAGTTCAATTCCACTGCAGCTGAGGAACACATTCTATACAACTTCATTTGTTTTAAATTTATGGAGATTTGTTTTCTGAGCCAGGGTAAAGTCTATCTTGGTAAATATGCCACCTGTACTTGAAAAGAATTCATGTCTTTTGCCAAGTTTCAGAACTATTTAACTATTAAACTCCATTTTCAGTCTTGCCTTTGTCCTCATCCTCACCCAAGACTCCCATGACACATGTTTCAGATCTTGTGTTATAATCACACAGGCCTCTGTTAATCTGTACATCTTTTCCAGTATGTTTTTCTCCTTTTTACATATTTGTTGCTGTTAAGTCGCCAAGTCATGTCTGACTCTGCAACCCCATGAACTGTAGCCCACCAGGTTCCTCTGTCCATGGGATTTTCCAGGCAAGAATCCTGGAAAATCTTGCTGTGCCCTCCTCCAAGAGATCTTCCCAACTCAGGGATGGAACCCATCTCCTCCTTGGCAGATGGAGTCTTTACCACTGAGCCACCTGGGTTTTGGCTTCTTGTAATACATATTCAGTGATACATATTATTCTAACTTCAAGTTCACTGATTTTCTTCTTTTTCTCATTCTTTTGTGGACCACATCCAATGGGTTTTTTATTTCACTTATTATATTTCATAGTTCTAATACCTCCATTCAGTTCTTTATATCTTGGTTTTCTTTCTTGAAACTTGTTTGTTTGTGCTTATGATGTTGAAGCATTTTTCTTGTGGCTTCTTTAAAGCCCTTAGCAGATAATTCTAGCATTAGTATCATGTTGCTGTTTGGAGTCCGTTGTTTGAATTTTCTCATTTTAATCATTTTTTTCCTTAATTCTTGTCATGACAAATGACTTCCAGCTGAAGCAGGGTCTTATTTCAGTCTTCTCTTTGGTCCGCACCCTCTTATCCCCTTGGACAGGAGAGGGGAGCAGGGTTCCCCGCTGCAGGCTGGGGGTGGTCCCGGTTTCCTTTTCAGTCTCTGTCGACACGGATCAGGGGGATGCCCCTTGCCCTGGTTCCTATTTGACCCTCGGTGGCTTGGAGGGGCAGGGGTGTCTTGCTTCAGCTCCTCAGCTGTTCTCTGCTGATGGAGTGGAGGGGTTGGCCTCGTTACTGCTGGGCGGTTATCCAGTGGTGACAGAACCCAGTGGTGGGGCAGGGGGGCCACCTCATCAATCCTGGCGGGGCCGGGAGTCCTGGCTCTCCATGTGTCACCATCCAGCCAGGATGACACTGTCCAGTGGGGAGTCTGGAGCCTGGGGAGAGCAGGAATCTAAACTCCCTGCTCCCTTTGATGGCAGAGGTGGGATGGAGCTGAGTTTTTTTTTTCCCTGTGGTTTTTGCTGAAGTAGAGAGACTGTTGTCTAAACTATTCTGTTGGAATGAAATTGGGTCATTTGTGAGATGAACCTACAGCCTGTTATACAGCGTGAAGTACATCAGAAAGAAAAAAAAGACCACCATCATATGTTAATGCATAGATACAGAACCTAGAAAAAATGGTACTGATGAGCCTATTTGCAGGGCAGGAATAGAGATGCAGAGGTAGCAAAAGGACTTGACACAGAGGGGAAAGGAGAGAGGGGGACGAATTGAGAGTAGCATCGACTTATAGACACCAGCATGTGTGAGAAAAGCTAGCTGCTGGGAAGCTGCTGGGTAGCACAGGGAACTCAACTCTCCGCTCTGTGATGACTAGAGGGGTGGGGGTGGGAGATTCAAGGCTGAGGGAACATGTGCTGTACAGCAGAAATCAGGCGAACACTGTAAAGCACTTATCCTTCAATTAAATAAAAAATCAAAATCCTGTTTTCCCACGATGCACCTTTCTAGATTTTTTAACCAGAGAGAACAGGCTTTGTTGGGACTTTTTGGACGGTGTTCATTCAGGTTTCTGGGTTGCAGGTATTCTGGGTTCTTCAGCTCTAAGTCTGGACTGTATGAGGCATAAGAAAACCTAGGAACTCCGTTAACTCCTCTTTGGGTTTCAAGGTCACTGTTGGGTCTACCTTTTCTTTGCACCTTTAAAAATATTCTATTTTTGCTTTACATGTAATGGTCAGAGCTTTATTAATGATGAGCAGAAAGAAACGGGGGAAAAAGGTACTCTGCTCTGTCTTTACCAAAACAGGAGTCCTCTATATGATCCTTTAAAAAGTATATATACAAGGAATGGCATCCCATTAATTGATTAGAAAGTCTTATCCATTGAAAATCCAAAAAAATCGTGGAGGCACAACCCCCCACCCCCAGCCCCTCGCTTGGATGTGAGGCCCTATAGAGCCTGGGTTTGTAATGTTGCTAAGAAACAACAAGAATTGATAGGAATTGAGTCACAGAGGGAATGAGTTGGGGATCTGTTACATGTAAAATAACAGACTCATATCACTCTTGCAAATATTCTTTCATGAGCATATACATGACCCAAGTAAAATTAAAAAGGTTAATAGAGGATAATTCTTTTTTGATCAAGACATGATTGATTATTATATTGTGACTATTTTCCATTTGTCTCTGGAACTGCTTTGAGTAACTTCAAATATCAGCACCAAACAAAAACTGTATCTCTACATATGACCCATCCAACTTCCATAATCACTCTGAATCACACTCTGTTGTGCTGTTCTCTCTGGATAACGATTTAATGCATGTTGTTTCATACCTTAAAGCAGAAGCATATGATGTGTTTACAACAGTTTCAGCTCACTTATTTTATTCAGGTTTCCCTGGTGGCTCAGACAGTAAAGAATCTGCCTGCAGTGCAGGAGACCTGGATTCAATCCCTGAGTCGGGAAGATCCTCGGGAGAAGGGCATGGCTATCCACTCTAGTATTCTTGCATGGAGAATCCCATGGACAGAGGAACCCGGAGGGCCACAGTTCTTGAGGTTGCAAAGAGTCAGACACAACTGAACAACTAAGCATGAGCACGCACTCCTTTGCTGAAGAAAGTTTAATATAGCTTGGAATCTTCATCACTGAAATAGCTAGCATCAATATTATTTTATCCTAGAGGAAGATGGGCTTCATACAAAGTAACTGAATATTTAGCTTTAGTGCATTACCATTCAACAGCTGTTATCTGGAGATGTGTGGTTCACTTTGGTGCCTGTTGTTCCTTTTTTATCACTGTTTACGAAGGTTTCTTCCAGGAGTTGGTGATGGACAGGGAAGCCGGGCATGCTGCAGTCCATGGGGTTGCAAAGAATTGGACATGACTGTGCGACTGAATTGAGCTGATGAAGGTTTATTAGTGGGCAGAACTGACAACGGAAAAATTGATGCTTTTGAACTGTGGTGTTGGAGAAGACTCTTGAGAGTCCCTTGGACTGCAAGGAGATCCAACCAGTCCATTCTGAAGGAGATCAGCCCTGGGATTTCTTTGGAAGGAATGATGCTAAAGCTGAAGCTCCAGTACTTTGGCCACCTCATGCAAAGAGTTGACTCATTGGAAAAGACCCTGATGCTGGGAGGGATTGGGGGCAGGAAGAGAAGGGGGTGACAGAGGATGAGATGGCTGGATGGCATCACTGACTCGATGGACGTGAATCTGAGTGAACTCCGGGAGTTGGTGATGGACAGGGAGGCCTGGCGTGCTGCGATTCATGGGGTCGCAAAGAGTCAGACACGACTGAGCGACTGAACTGAACTGATAATGGAATATAACCTGCAAAAATACTGAATCACTATGCTAAACACCTGAAATTAACACAATATTATAAATCAACTATACCTCAATTAAAAACTATGAGACATCCTTGAGAAATCTGGAGGTAACCTGGACTGATATTATACATTAGAAATATAATTTTTTAGGTGTAATAATGGTATGGCGACTACGGAGTGTTCTTATTTTAGGGAGTTACACATCTGCAGTTATCAGGTAATTAAGGAAAAAATGGATATAGATACAGATTTACAGCTACTTAGGTATAATAAAGCCAACAGTTAATGAATCCAAGTAAAACGTATGAGTCTTACTTAGACTACTGTACCAGCTTTTCTTTTATATACATATTGTTTTACTTATGTATCTGTTTTTGGCTGTGCCGGGTCGTCATTGCTGCGTGGGCTGCTCTCCAGCTGCAGTGAGCAAGGGCTGCTCCTCGCTGCGGTGCGCAGGGCTCTCTCGGCAGTGGCTTCTCTTGCTGCTGAGCGCGGGCTCCAGAGCGCTTGGGCTTCAGCAGCTGCAGCTCCCAGGCTCGAGGGCACAGGCTCAGTAGCTGTGGTGCATGGGCTTAGTTGCTCCGCAGCATGTAGGATCTTCCCGGACCAGGGAAGGAACCCACGTCTCCTGCATTAGCAGGCAGATTCTTCACTACTGAGCCACCGGAGAAGCCTAGCTTTTCTCTAAGTTTGAGATTTTTTCCCAAGAAATTGATGGGGAAAAAAATGTTTCTCTTAAAATATTAATATGTGCATTTCTCTTAAGCTATAACTACTGGCTGGTTTTCAGTACAAGCTTTAACATATAATTGGTCCAGAGAGTACCACAGGATTCACAACCATTAAAATACAAGAAGTGATGACAAAAGAGCTAAGGGAAAGGAAAAACTACCCTAAGCAAAGACAATTTCTAGTCTAGACTAGACCAGTCCCTTCTTAAGCAGCCGTGGTATTCTGAAATCCTGTTTCTAGAAGGCAGCTGTTCAGCACAACGCATGCAAATCCAATCTTTCAGCCTCACTCTCCCAGACATAGTCTATGATGGGAAATTAAACCACAGAACCACAAGAACAATATATATGAATAGGGCTTTCTAAATAAGCTCATGAGAATTTTGAAAATACAATTTGATCTTTATCGCTGTTGTTACTTAAGCAGATATTAAGAACTATAATCATAACCACCATAGTAATAACTGATTCAGGGAATTCCCTGGCCGTTCAGTGGTTAGGACTCAGTGCTTTCACTGTTGTGACCCAGGTTCGATCCCTGTTCAAGGAACTAAGATAAGATAGCACAGCCAAACAGCACAGACAAATGACAACAATGAAAACAAAATCCTGCTTCAGGCAATCCTCAGCAGTGGATCCTACAACTATTTGGTAGGAGAAAAGATATTCACATTGTCTCAAAGTCACCCCACAGATTACTTACAAAGGGGATTAAGTAGGTCCCTTTACAAAGATCACACTTATCGTCAACAATAGTGGGACAGACTAATATCATGTGCCTCCCAATATGACACAGGGGAAGTGGACAGCATCATCCATGTAATATTTCTCACCAAAGATGTTTACCCTGAATTTAAGCATGAGAAAACAATAAGAAAAATCCAATTTACAGGACACTAAAAGCGGCTCTGACTCTTAAAAAGAACACTATTGTTAAAGACATATACAGAAAAAAAAAAAAAAGAGTGGGGCTGTTCTAAATAAAAGGTCTTCAAACTAAAGTTTTACTGGAGTACGATCACATCCATTGATTTACACAGCTGTCTATGGCTGTTCTTCTCTTGCAAGAGACAGTAGATCCCCAAAGTAAAAAATACTTCATCACTAAAAAATTTTAAATTTTAAATAAATTTTAAAAAATATTTTACCATCTGGTCCTTTACAGAAGTTTGCTAATCTGCTCTAGACTAAGAGACACAACAATAAATGTAACAAGAAATTCTTAAAGTGAATTCTGAAGGGGAGGGAAAGCTACAAAGAACATTTATGGACCAAGGGAGAGATCTGAACATGAACTAATTATTATTAGACACTGCTGAATGTTGAATGCAGAAGTATTTTGGTGTTGTAAGTCATGATGTACTTGTGTTCAAGTGCTTCAGAAAAAAGCAAATAAAGTAAACGTTAACAAAATATTAACTGTGAATCTGAGTTAGTGGTTCTCAAACTTTTTTATCTCAGGACTCATTTACACTCTTAAAGACTGCCAAAGACCCAAAAAGACTTTTGTTTATATGAGTTATATCTACATATATTTGCCAAGAAATGAAAACTGAGACACTGTTTAAACATGTGTCAATTTTAAAGTAACAACAAGCTCATTCATTATATCTTAACACAAATAAGATATTTTTATGCAAAGTAATCACACTTTTCAAAAACAAAAAACTTAGTAAGAGTTACATTGGCTTTTATACTTTTGCAAATTTCTTTGAATGTCTGTTCCATTCTCATCTGCTTCTGCATTCAAGTCTTAAAGTATTTTGATTGAAGTATATGAAGAAAATCCAATTTCACAAAATATGTACCTGAAAATTGAGTATTTTAAGTCTTTTAAGATGATTAGAGATAACTCTTCTTTGATAACACCACTTGACAAGTGGTAGTTTCTTACACATTAGTTGCAGTATGGAATCTGAAGCCAAATATATCAGCTATTCATACTTTGTTACATTAAAATCCATTGGTCTATCTTGCAGCTTGAATGGATCTTTTATCCAGGCATGATCTTAAAAAACCATGCACTGATCATTTGGAAAATACTGGTTCACTAAGTTGACAGATATACAGATCTCTTGACACATTTCATTGTACAACACCAAAAAAAAAAGAATCACTTTTGTTATTATCACCATCAATCTGGACTTCTCTGGTGGTCCAGTAGTTGCAAATCCACCTTCTAGTGCAGGGGACACAGGCCCCATCCCTGGTCTGGGAAGATTCCACATCCTGCAGGGCAGCTAAGCCCATGCGCCACAACTGAGGCCGCATGTCGCAACTGCTGAAGCCCACGCACCCGAGCGCCTGTGCCCCGCAACGAGAGAAGCCACCTCCCTGAGAAGCCTGCACACTGCACCTGGAAAGCAGCCCTCACTCAGTGCAGCTGGAGAAAGCCCACTCACAGCAAGAGAGCCAACGGGAAAGAAAAGACTGAGTGCCGGGAAGCTGCCACGCTCACCATGGCAGATAAACGCTACGCCAATTCTAACTTTTCCTTCAAAGTTCCAATCTTATCATTGACAACAGACACTGCCAGTTGTTTTCCTTGAAGTAACAAGCATCATTTCACTCATTCCCAAGAAAATGTCTGCCAAATACCCAAATCTGAATAACCAGTTAATCTGTCAATCATTATTTCAAGTAAAAATGATGTTTCATGAAAAAAGAGATTAGTTTAGCTTGCAACTCAAACACTCATACTAGTATTTTTCCTCAAATCATCACACTATCTTGATATGCAAGGAAGTACTTCTCATTTCATCACATAGAATATTAAAAAGATGTTTACTCAAAGTTCAAGATTAATCATTTTTACTGCTTCATCAAGGATATTCTTAAGTGAAACCAGCATTTTTGCTTTACAGCAAGTATGTTACACACAGTTATCACTGTTACAATTTGATGCCACTACACTGATTTGTGCTCATACACAAGCAGCTTTATCCACCACTGACTGCTTTTGCATCGTCAGCACAAATGTCACCACAGTGAGAAATGCAAATTATATCTTAGCATTATGAAAATAGTTTGATTTTGCAAATCCCCTTAAAGGGTCTTGGGTACCTCCTGACAACCTGTGAATAACCCTTCCAGAACCACCAATGTAGGTAGAAAGATATATGAGTACTCATAATACTAACTACCCAACTGAATGTAGAGTTCCAGACAATAGCAAGAAGAGATAAGAAAACCTTAAGTGAACAATACAAAGAAATAGAGGAAAACAATAGAATGGGAAAGACTAGAGATCTCTTCAAGAAAATTGGAGATATCAAGGGAATATTTCATGCAAGGATGGGTATGATTAAGAACAGAAACACTAAGGACCTAACAGAAGAGATTAAGAGGTTGCAAGAATATAAAGAACATCAAAAAAAAAAAAAAAATGGTCTTAATGACCTGGATAACCATGATGGTGTGGTCACTAACCTAGAGCCTGGAGTGTGAACTCAAGTGGGCCTTAGGAAGCATTACTATGAACAAAGCTAGTGCAGGTGATGAACTGCAGCTGAGTTATTTCAACTAAAAGATTATCCTGTTGAAGTGCTGCACTCATCATGTTGGCCAATTTGGAAAACTCAGGAATGGCCACAACCCTTGAAAAGATCAGTTTTCATTCCAATCCCAAAGAAGGGTAATGCCAAAGAATGTTCAAACTACCATACAACTGTATACTTACTTCACATGCTAGCAAGGTAATGCTCAAAACCCTTCAAGCTAGACTTCAACAGTACATGAACCGAGAACTTTACAGATGTGAAAAAGGATTCAGAAAACGCAGAGAAAGGAATCAGAGATCAAATTGCCAACATTCACTGGATCACAGAGAGAGCAAGGGAATTCCATAAAAATATCTACTTCCGCTTCGTTAACTACACTAAAGCCTTTGACTGTGTGGGTTACAATTAGAAAATTCTTAAAGAGATGGGAATACCAGACCACCTTACCTGTATCCTGAGAAACCTGTATGCAAGTCAAGAAGCAACAGTTAGAACCAGATAAAGAATAATCTTATGTGAAAGTCACAACAGACTGGTTCAAAATTGGGAAAGCAGTATGTCAAGGCTGTATACTATCATCCTGCTCATTTAACTTAAAGGCAGAGCATGTCATATGAAATGCCAGGCTGGACAAATCACAAGCTGGAATCAAGAATGCCAGGAGAACCTCAGATATGCAGATGATACCACTCTAATGGCAGAAAGCAAAGAGGAACTAAAAACCCTCTTGACGAGGGTGAAAGAAGAGAGTAAAAACACTGGCTTAAAACTCAACATTCAAAAAACGAAGATGGGGCTTCCCTGATGGCTCAGTGGGGTAAAGAATGTGTCTGCTAATGCAGGAGACACAGGTTCAACTCCTGATCTGGGAAGATCCCACACGCCACAACTATTAAGCCTGTGCTCTAGAGCCCGGGAGCCGAAGCTGCAAGAGCAGCCTCTGCGATGGAAGCCCACTCACTACAACTAGAGAAAAGTCTGTGCAGCAGCAAAATGACCCAGCACAGCCGAAATGAATGAATAAAATTCAAAAAACAAAACCAAAATGAAGATCATGGCATCTGGTCCCATCAATTCACGGCAAACAGAAGGGCGGAAAGAGGCAGCAGGGGCAGATTTTATTGTCTTGGGCTCCATACTCACTGCAGATGGTGACTGCAGCCGTGAAATTAAAAGACGCTTGCCCCTTGGAAGAGGAGCCACGACAAAGCTACACAGTGTGTTCAAAAGCAGAGATGCCGCTTTACTGACAAAGGTCCGTCTCGTCAGAGCTATGGTTTCTCCAGGAGTCGTGGTTAAAGATTAGAACTACGCTCCAGTGTACATCTGAGATGTAACAAATACGCCAGTTCTATTTGATACTACAAATTATCCAGCTTTCCCTGGTGTCTCAGACAGTAAAGAATTTGCCTGCATTGCAGGAGACTAGGTTTCAATCCCTGGGTCAGAAAGATCCAAATTAATCAGGAATCAGAATTCGGAGGCAAATTATTGTAGCCCTTAGCTGAAATATTAACAATTTTCTGATACTACATCTCAACTAAATTCCAATTTAATTATCCATGACAAAGTAGTATACTAGAAACAGTAGTGAACTGGAGTCCAGGACGCCTCAATTCTCATCTCAATTCTGCCAATGACCAGTCAAACATCCTGAGCCAGGATCATAGTAAACACCCAGCAAATGGGATGTTAAATCCATAAACCTAACTTTTTTGAACATCTAATTCATTTGTAATAGAGAACACCGGATTTAAAAATCTCTGAAGGTCTCTTTTAAGCTATAAATTCTTTAACAAAACCTAGGTTTATTAATATGACTGGAGGTGGTCAGAATTAATTATGACTAATTTTAAACAAAGAGAGGGTCCTTGATCAAAGAGAAAAAATGTTTTCCAGCAAAAGTGACAACATGAAGAAGAGTTATGTGTTAACAAACAAGATAAAGGGAGATCAAGACAGTGGAAGAGGACAATGTGGGACTCACCTCCCCCCATGAAAACATGAAAAATACACCTAACTGTGGAGCAAGTCTCACTGAAAACACACCGGTAACTGGCAGAAAGCAACTATAACCACAATAAACAGTGAAGTGATAAACATGAAGATATAAAATATGACATTAAAAACATAAAACACAGGAGAGGGATGTACAAACTTGCACATCTTTTTAAGAACAAGTGAGATGGAATACAGTTTGACTTACAACGCATGTGCCCCCAAGGACCTTATCAACTCAAACAACTTTAATGGTGACCTTAATTCAGTTCAGTTCAGTCACTCAGTTGTGTCTAACTCTTTGTGACCCCATAAACCGCAGCACGCCAGGCCTCCCTACCCATCACCAACTCCCGGAGTTCACCCAAACCCAGGTCCATTGAGTCAGTGACGCCATCCAACCATCTCATCCTCTGTTGTCCCCTTCTCCTCCTGCCCTCGCTCTTTCCCAGCATCAGGGTCTCTTCAAATGAGTCTGCTCTTCGCATCAGGTGGCCAAAGTATTTGGAATTTCAGCTTCAGCATCAGTCCTTCCAATGAATATTCAGGACTGATTAATAACTATCATCTAATCCAAACCACTTTACAGATACTATCTGGGTGTGGTAATGCCAAGACTGAAACCCAAGTTTCCCCAGTTCCCAGTCAAATGCTCTCTTTCCTGTAACCCAAGGATTCTAGAACTACCTAACTGCAGCGCTACCTGTAGTATGGTAGCCACTCCAGTCAACATATGCTCTTTCAGGACCTCTAGTTCTACCATATCATATGTATGTATGAGATGGGCAAAGAATTCTAGGCAAATAAATCCAAAAACTCCCAGAGAATACTTGCAAATATGTGATAAGACACTAGTACCCAAAGTATAGAGAGAACTCTTGTAATTCAACAATTAAAAGGCAACAAATTTAAAAAACGGGCAAAGGATTTGCACAGGCATTTCTCCAGAGAAGATCCACAAATGGCCAGTAAACACATGAAAAGATGTGCCAACATCATTAGTCATTAGGGAAATGCAAATCAAAACCACAATGAGACGCCACTTCACACCCACTAATACAGCTATAAGCAATCAACAAGGAGGACAATAACAAGTCTTGCGAGAATGTGGAGAAACTGGAAGCCTTGTACGTTATTGGTGGGAATGCAAAATGGTGCAGGTGCTGTGGAAACAGATGGGTAGCCCTGCAGAAAGTCAACTGCTGTCACCATATGATCCAGCAATTCTACACTAGGCCCACACTGAAGAGAAAAGACAACTTACACCCATATAAAAACTTGTTCAGTAACATTCGTAAGAGCCAAAAGTTAAAGCAATGCAAATGTCTACTAACTGACGAACAGATCAACAAAATGTGGTACATTATACAACAGGATACTATTCAGCCCTAAAAATGAAGGAAGCACTGATACGAGCTGTAATGCAGATGAGCCTTGAAAACACTGTGACAAGTGAAAAGAAGCCAGACAAAGTCTACAGATTGCGTTTTCATTTGTGTGGAATGTCCAGAATAGGCAAATCCCTAAAGATATAAAGTACATTATGGCTGCCAGAGACTAGAGGCAGGAAAGAATGGACAGTGACTGCTAACGGGCATGGGGCTTCTTTTTGGAGTGGTGGAAATATTCTGAAATTAGATAGTGACGATGACTGCACAAACTCTGTAAATATACTTTTTTTAGAAAAGTGAATTGCATGCCTTCAAATGGTGAATTTTATGGTATGTGAATCAAATCAGTATATGTTTTTATTTGTTTTGTTTTAAAACACACAGAGAGACATCAAAGTGAAATCCCCACTCATTCCCTCTCGGGTTGTGCAAAGAAGAATACAAACACAAAGTTAATGCATCAGCCTCAGTAGTTATTGAGCAAGGCATGTGTTGTAAAAGTGGGAATTCAGGGGCTTCCCTGGTGGGTCAGTGGTCAAGAATCCGCCCACCAATGCAGAGACTGGAGTTCGATCCCTGATCCAGAAAGATTCCAGATGCCACAGAGCAACTCAGCCCATTGGCCACAAATACTGAGCCTCTGCACTGGAGCCCAAGAACCACAGCTCTTGAGCCTTCTTGTCAAAACTCCTGAAGCTCGGTGCCCTCAAGCCTGTGCTCCGCAATAAAAGAAGTCTGAGCAACGCAATGAAGACCAGTCCCCACTCGCTGCAACTAGAGAAAAGCCCGCGCAGCAACAAAGACCCAGCACAGCCAAAAATAAATACATTTTTTAAATTATTTTTTTAAAGGTGGGAATTCAGAAATATTCTGTTCTCAGGATATTCCTAAGACTGTAATTATACAAAGGTAAGCAAATAATTACAACACAACAGGATACAACCACAACAAAAGGTGAAAAAAGTACAGAAGATGATTTATTATGGAGTCAAGAAAGATTTCATAGAAGACTAGATTATCTCCAGACAGATAACGGAAGCAAAAACTTTATATATATATATATAAAATCAGTCCAAGCTGTGTCATAAAGGCATTTAAAAGTGGGGCAAATCGTTTCTCTGGAGTGATTCAAAAGAGTTTCATGGTGAAACTTCAGTTGATCTTTGAAAATGAGTAGAATATGATTATGTATAAAAAAGAAGGGACTGGACTTTGAGACAAACCAAGGAAACAATGAATCAAGGGCAAAATACAATTAGAAATGCACATATTTAGTTCAGCACAGCAAAAGAATCCTAAACAGACCGCTAAAGTAGCACTGACCAGGTGCTCACGTTGGTATGGCCTGGGCAGCATTTTATTTGTTTCTTCCAAAGAAATACTGCCTATAGTAAGTATTTCAGTTGTTTCTTGCACATGTAAAATCTATGCCAGCTATCTATCTTTCTGTCCTCATTTAATCTTTACAACAAACTTGAACCAAGTCTTAATGATTTCAAAGAGGAACTCAACTTCATAAAGTTAGTAACAGCTCACAATACTATACCTATGCATTCTGTTCAGTGTCATAAATTCCTTCTCTCAATTAATCCCGAAAACAACCCTAAGGGGACTTCCCTGGTGGCCCAGTGGTTAAGACTCCACACTCCAATGCAGGGGAGCCAGGTCTGATCTCTGGTCAGGGAATCTGATCCCACCTGCTGCAACTAAAGATCTTGCGTGCCGCAATAAACATGGAAGAGCCCATGTGCTGCAACTAAGACCACGTGCAGCCAAAAAAAAAAAACCCTCAGGACCACGTATTACTAGTACTTCTGTTTTGTATATAAGAAAACTAAGATTCAAGGAGTTTAAGCAATTTGCCTGGAGTAGCACTGGTAATAAAAAGGCAGAACTGGGAATTAAGTCCAGGCCTACTTGATCCTAAAGCTTTCTTTTCCTAGATATATTGCTTCATCTATGCATGTATGCATGCTAAGTCACTTCAGTCATGTCTAACTCTTTGTGACCCTATGGACTGCTGCCTGCCAGGCTCCTCTGTCCATGGGGCTCTCCAGGCAAGAACACTGGAGTGAGTTGCCATGCCTTTCTCCAAGGGGATCTTCCCAATACACGGATCATCTGCTTCATCTATCCTTAATCATTATTCAGTCTAATTCAATATACTTCAACGTTTATACTCTATTTCCAGTGACTAGGAGTAGTGGTCTCTTACATGAACAAGCACAACATACATCTGCTGAAGACACTGTTTCTCTGTATTCAGTTCAGTTCAGTCGCTCAGTCATGTCCGATTCTTTGAGACCCCATGAATCGCAGCACGCCAGGCCTCCCTGTCCATCACCAACTCCCGGAGTTCACTCAAACTCATGTCCATTGAGTCAGCGATGCCATCCAGCCATCTCATCATCTGTCGTCCCCTTCTCCTCCCGCCCCCAATTTCTGTATCAGACCTAAGTAAAGGTTAACAGGAGAAATCCTAGCCAGGAGACACCACCAAACAAGGTGACCTCTAGAAAATTCTTTTCAGATTTTTCCAAGAGGTTGGAAAGAGCCTCCAAAGCTACAGCAGACTACAGCAGACCCCTGAGTGAGAGATGCAAAGAAATCTTCTCATCAAAAAGATGGAAAGGGCAAGCCTGACCATGATCTGGCTACAGCAATGCAGAGATCACGTGGTACACACTGCCGCAAAATCAGGGGCTGGCAGCTGAGAGACAGCAAGCTGTGTAAGGGGGAGGGGACTGAAGAGTTAAACCAGAGCAGGAAACTGAGAGAGGAAGGGCGGCCGGGTACCAAGCTGAATCCAGTGACAGCAGCTCAGCACAGCTCCTACTGGCGACTCCCACTCATTCCACCTTGTTTTCCCACAGAAAAGGTAGGCTGTCTCCTCAGCTCGCAGCAAAGCGGATGCGTTTCTCAGCTTGCTAGTCGGCTAGCCTAGGACAGAGGAATGACGCAGCAACGTCCTCCTCAGCTCCCTGCTAACAGCAGGAAGAGAACCAAGGCCCAGAAGGAAAAAGGGTAGCTGGGAATGGCTTTCTTTCCCATTCTGAACACCTCAGGTTTGTCCTACCTATATAAAACAGGCGACCATTAGGACACTCATTTCAAACCAATTTTTGGTCAAATACTCTTTTAAATTTTATTCCATTTAATTTTGTTATCATATCCTTACACAAGTTTCTTCATGAATTTATTTGTAAAATAGGACAGAATATGCTTGACTCCGTATGTTTACCCCTTTCATAGCAATGTGTGAAGGAAATGTTACTTAAAGTGCTTGGAAAAGTTAAAAGCATAATATAATAACAACTACTAGCATTTATTGTATGTCTACTTA
The DNA here is from genome assembly GCA_006410675.1 of Oreotragus oreotragus. Lineage (NCBI taxonomy): Eukaryota > Metazoa > Chordata > Mammalia > Artiodactyla > Bovidae > Oreotragus > Oreotragus oreotragus. The sequence continues at coordinate 240,712 of SJYX01009788.1, forward strand.
GTCTCAGTCTAAGCCCTTCACATGAACTCCTTTATTTCTCACAACAATGTCAGGAGGCAGATAACACTAACCTCATTTTTTAGATGAGTAAACTGAGGCACAAGGAGAGGGAGTTTTTTTCCAAGTTGATGCAAATATAATATGGTAGAACTACAAACCGAAGTGTACTGGTTAACAATTGTGAGTGTATATTTCTATACTAATGTAATATGTAATAAAAAGTATGTTAGAATATTATAACACATGGCTTAAGGAAGCAACTCAATGACCTAGTCAAATATGCAACAAATATCTCAATTCTACCTTGTTCCCAGCACCATATGCCATCGTCTGTAGCATTATAAAATTAACATGAAACAGAGACAGCTATGCAGGACACAGGAGCTGTACGTCACTCTGAAGAGGAGAACAGACAAGTTACTTAACTGTGCCTCAAGGTCCTGGTGTCTAAGACAGCTATAAAACCTACCACAAAGAAGTCACGCTACATTGTATTTCTTACATGTCAAACAACATATTGCAAAACTCCCCAAATTAAATGGTAGTATCTTCTTAGAAATTAATTACTCCAGCTTCTCATTTGACAAATCTGAAGTCCAAACTATAACTTGCTCAAGTTTGTAGAGCTAGATAACAACAAAGACTCAGCCAAAACCTCCAGACCCAGTCCAAAGTTCTTTATCATTTCTCTGGGCTAAATAATTCCATTTCCTGTCAGGAAAAGGTGATAAACATCAGAGAACAGAGAATGACTCAAAACCTCTAAGGATAAAAAAATACAAACAAACAGGATGCAAGGCTTCAACGTTCATTTAATATAGCAAAAACAACAACAAAAAATAAAGTGGCATTACTCAGTACTGTTTCCTTCCCCAAAAAATCATATTATCTCAAAAAACTTACTCTACTATATTTGTGTTCAGCTCAGTTCAGTCACTCAGTCGTGTCTGACTCTTTGCGACCCCGTGAACTGCAGCACGCCAGGCCTCCCTGTCCATCACCAACTCCCGGAGTTCACCCAAACTCATGTCCATTGAGTCAGTGATGCCATCCAGCCATCTCATCCTCTGTTGTCCCCTTCTCCTCCTGCCCCCAATCCTTTCCAGCATCAGAGTCTTTTCCAACAAGTCAACTCTTCACATGAGGTGGCCAAAGTACTGGAATTTCAGCTTTAGCATCAGTCCTTCCAATAACACCCAGGACTGATCTCCTTTAGAATGGACTGGTTGGATCTCCTTGCAGTCCAAGGGACTCTCAAGAGTCTTCACCAACACCACAGTTCAAAACATAAATTCTTCAGTGCTCAGCTTTCTTCACAGTCCAACTTTCACATCCATATATGACTACTGGAAAAACCATAGCCTTGACTAGATGGACCTTTGTTGGCAAAGTAATGTCTCTGCTTTTCAATATGCTGTCTAGGTTGGTCATAACTTTCCTTCCACGGAGTAAGCGTCTTTTAATTTCATGGCTGCAATCACCATCTACAGCGATTTTGGAGCCCAAAAAATTAAAAGTCTGACACTGTTTCCACTGTTTCCTCATCTATTTCCCATGAAGTGATGGGACCAGATGCCATGATCTTCATTTTCTGAATGCTGAGCTTTAAGCCAACTTTATCACTGTTCTCTTTCATTTTCATCAAGAGGCTTTTTCGTTCCTCTTCACTGTCTGCCATAAGGGTGGTATTATCCTGCATATCTGAGGGTATGGATATTTCCTCCCGGCAATCTTGATTCCAGCTTGTGCTTCTTCCAGCCCAGCATTTCTCATGAAGTACTCTGCATAGAAGTCAAATAAGCAGGATGACAATATACAGCCTTGACGTACTCCTTTTCCTATCTGGAACCAGTCTGTTGTTCCATGTCCAGTTCTAACTGTGTTAGGCTAACCCATAGGTACTCAGGTTACTCCTTCCCAGCTGTTTCTGCAACTTTCTGAAACTGTCTTGGCAAAGTCAGGTCAAAATCCTAATAAGCTCCGGAGAACAGCACAGTGTTACTATAGCATATACTCCTGAAAATATTAATAATCAGGGCTTAGAAACTCTACTGACATTCTCAGTATAGTTATTTTTGCTGTGATAGAAGCCAATCTGTTTTTCTAGAAATAACTTTTCATGAAAATAATTCTCAAGTAAGAAAGAAGACAAAATTTTTCTCATTCATTCCATTAATTTTCATTCAATTTTCCCAAATTTTCTGGAGCATTTCAAATCTCACATGAGTTTACCAGAGAAGTCAATTCATACCACTCTTTCCAAAAGCCTGCTCTAAAAGAGATATGTTTGTTTTGGCATTATAGTATAACCAGAGTCAAGACTAGAACCCATTTTACATGCAAGCAGAATCAGGGAAACAGAGACAGGATGACTGGCAAGTCAAATCAATTATTTATTTAAAAGTCCACGAGGTACAGAGCTCTGTAAGCTGCACAGTGCCAATCTGCTCCACCCCTTCTCTTCTAGTCAGTAGAGGCTACAAGATGAACACCAGAGTCCTCAACAACCAGCCAAGTTCTGAGTAAAATGGCCCAACAGGCTCAATGGGGTCAAACACACTTTTTTAACTCCAAATCAAAGAACAGAGGTTCAAGGAGGAAGATGAGAGATTAAGGATCAAGAGATTAAGGTTATGAAAATGCCTGAATACAAGGACAATGGATCTTCTGAAAGGGTCTTTTCAATAAAATGTTAGGGACAGAAACAAGACAGGAAAGATGTTAAGGAATAAGCCAATGAACATAAAAGAAAAAGCTGCATACAAAATGCCCCGTTTTTAAAGATGTTTCAGAGTGAAAGAAAAAAATCCCAATAACTCTAAGAGATAGAAAGGCAAAAAGATTTTTCTTTGTTTTAGGATAGCAAAGACCTCAGTGTGTTTATACTCTGAAAGGAAAGACTCAATAAAGAGTGAAGCCAGACTTCCTGGTGGTCCAGAGGTTAAGAATCCAACTGCCAATGCAGAGGACATGGGATTGATCCCTGGTCTGGGAAGATTCCACATGCCACGGGGCAAGTAAGCCATGGGCCACAAGTACTGAGCCCACGCGTGCCCTGGAGCCCACGCTCCACAGGAGAAGCCACTGCCGTGGGAAGCCCACACAGCACAGTGAAGAGGAGCACCCACTCGCAACTCGAGGAAGCCCAAGGCAGCAGAGACCCAGAAATAAACATGTGTGTGTTTGTCTGCTTTTAAACAGTGAAGCTAAAAATACAAGAGAAAGAGAGTAACTGCTAAGAGGGAGGTACTAAACAAAGTGGACCCTAGGGACTGGACAAGAGAGGACAAGCGATTCATGTGGACCCTAAAAGTCACCAGACAGATGCAGTGAAAATGGAGTGGGCAGGCGGTAGGGGCTTTGAAAACTCAAAAGCCATAAATAACGGCAAAACAATGGTCTGGAATTGACAGTGAAGAACCAGAAATACGTATATTAATCTATCCCTGTATTCAATCAGCAAAAATAGGAATAACTCTCCTCATCAGAGAGAAGAGTTTTCAGTTATGGGTTAGGAGATGGAGAAATACTGGGAGAAAAGATTAAGAGCCTAGGACTCAGCTCACATTTGTGCACAGGTTTTACCGGACTCAGAAGAAACAGCTCGTAAAGGAACACCAGAAGTGAGGTGGAAATGGATAGAGCTTGGATGTATAATGTTGAGGAGACAGTAAAAATAGAATTTTGAAGTAATTATCAATGGCAAGCATGAAAAAGAGCAAGCTAAAGAATTTTATGGCTGCAGATGATAGAGGAATGAAGAGAGGAACAGACCAAAAACGAGCTGAACATCACTAACAGGGTGTCTCCAGCATTAACTACACTTCCAAGTAGAATGATCTTCAGCCCCACTTTCCCAGAAGCTGGACCCTGAAACTTCCTTTTATTTCATTTGCCAAGATTAGCAATTTGCTGAACTGTCTCAAAAGTTTGGGGGTTTTTTGTTTTCTGAATTGAACATTTGTTCTTAATAAGGATTTGCTAAGCACTCTACAAAAGGATCTGAGGAACATTATCCAAGATATAAGTGAGTATGATTGACTAGAACTAGAGCTACAAGCCCTATTTGGCCTTTTAAGCTGACTCCACCCCACCCCACTCACACAGACAGGAGGGAAAAGGGTAGATAACAGTTAAATCTGGGGAGCACTTCACTAATCTGAATTACCACCTAATCAATTATCTCAACCAACCCACGCTTTATTTTTATTCTTAAGGGGTCTAATTCAAGAACAGAACAGTATAAAGAACACAAAATACCGAAATCAGATTGATTATATTCCTCACAGCCAAAGACGGAGAAGCTCTATACACTCAGCAAAACCAAGATGGGGAGCTGACTGTGGCTCAGATCATGAGCTCCTTATTGTCAAATTCAGACTTAAATTGAAGAAAGTAGGGAAAACCACTAGACCATTCAGGTATGACCTAGAAATCAAATCCCTTATGATTATACAGTGGAAGTGACAAACAGATTCAAGGGATTAGATCTAATAGAGTGCCTGAAGAACTATGGATGGAGGTTCCTGACATTGTACAGGAGGCAGGGATCAAGACCATCCCCAAGAAAAAGAAATGCAAAAAGGCAGAACTGTTGTCTGAGGAGGCCTTACAAATAGCTGTGAATAGAAGAAAAGTGAAAGGCAAAGGAGGAAAAGAAAGATATACCCATTTGAATGCAGAGTTCCAAAGAATAGCAAGGAGAGATAAGAAAGCCTTCCTCAGTGATCAATGCAAAGAAGTACAGGAAAACAATAGAATGGGAAAGACTAGAGATCTCTTCAAGAAAATGAGATACACCAACGGAACTTTTCATGCAAAGATGGGCTCAATAAAGGACAGAAATGGTAAGGACCTAACAGAAGCAGAAGATATTAAGAAGAGGTGGCAAGAACAGTCAGAAGAACTATACAAAAAAGATCTTCACGACCCACAATGGTATGATCACTCACCTAGAGCCACACATCCTGGAATGCAAAATCAAGTGGGCCTTAGGAAGCATCACTATGAACAAAGCTAGTGGAGGTGATGGAATTCCAGTTGAGCTATTTCAAATCCTAAAAGATGATGCTGTGAAATTGCTGTGCTCAATATGCCAGCAAATTTGGAAAACTCACCAGTGGCCACAGGCCTAGAAAAGGTCAGTTTTCACTCCAATCCTAAAGAAAGGCACTGCCAAAGAATGCTCAAACTACCACACAACTGCACTCATCTCACATGCTGGTAAAGTAATGCTCAAAATTCTCCAAGCCAGGCTTCAACAGTATATGAACCGTTAACTTCCAGATGTTCAAGCTGGATTTAGAAAAGGTAGAGGAACCAGACATCAAATTGCCGTATCCACTGGATCATTGAAAAAGCAAGAGAGTTCCAGGAAAACATCTACTTCTGCCTTATTGACTATGCCAAAGCCTTTGACTTATGTGGACCACAATAAACTCTGGAAAACTCTTCAAGAGATGTGAATACCACCAGACCACCTGACCTGCCTCCTGAAAAATCTGTATGCGGGTCAAAAGCAACATCTAGAACTGGACATGGAACAACAGACTGGTTCCAAATCAGGAAAGGAGTACATCAAGGCTGTATATTGTCACCCTGCTTATTTAACTTATATGCAGAGCACATCATGAGAAATGCTGGACTGGATGAAGCACAAGCTAGAATTAAGATAAAACATCAATAATCTCACATATGCAGATGACACCACACTTATGGCAGAAAGTGAAGAACTAAAGAGCCTATTGATGAAAGTGAAAGAGGAGAGTGAAAAAGCTGGCTTAAAGCTCAACATTCAGAAAACTAAGATCCTGGCATTTGGTCCCATCACTTCACGGCAAATAGATGGGGAAACAGCGGAAACAGTGTCAGACTTTATTTCTGGGGGCTCCAAAATCACTGTAGACAGTGACTGCAGCCATGAAATTAAAAGACACTTGCTCCTTGGAAGAAAAGTTCCAACCCAAACAGCATATTAAAAAGCAGAGACATTTCTTTGTCAACAAAGGTCCATCAAGTCAAAGCTATGGTTTTTCCAGGTCATGTATGGATGTGAGAGTTGGACTCTAAAGGAAGCTGAGTGCTGAAGAAGTGATGCTTTTGAACTGTGGTGTTGGAGAAGACTCTTGAGAGTCCCTTGGACTGTAAGGAGATCCAACCAATCCATCCTAAAGATCAGTCCTGAATATTCATTGGAAGGACTGATGCTGATGCTGAAACTCCAATACTTTGGCCATCTGATGTGAAGAACTGACTCATTTGAAAAGACCCTGATGCTGGGAGGGATTGGGGGCAGGAGGAGAAGGGGATGACAGAGGATGAGATGGCTGGATGGCATCACCGACTCAATGGACATGAGTCTGAGTGAACTCCGGAAGTCGGTGATGGACAGGCAGGCCTGGTGTGCTGCAGCCCATGGGGTCACAAAGAGTCGGACACAACTGAGTGACTGAGCTGAACTGAATGAACACGTGTTTTCTGTCATGGTGATCTAGAGTCCTAACACTACCAGTCCCCCAGGGATATTTCTCAAGCCCTTATCAGTTTCAGTTTCCCCCTCTATAAAGCAGAATAACAGTACCTATTTCATGAGGTAGTTGTAAAGAATTAGACAGCAAGTATCTGTTACACAGCAGATGCCAAGGAAATATCAGGTAATACATTCTACTAAAACTTGTTGCAATAACAGAAACTGGAAGACTATTTCAACTAATATTATTATAAATTAAGCCATCCAAGGTGAACAAGTTTATTGCTACACTGCTAATATACACAGGACAAATTGTTTTTAAAAATTCTAAAGGAAAAATGTGTTCCAAAAATTCTGCTGCACTTGATAATCTAATGATGATGTTATTTTTGTGGTATAATGTCCATAACTAAGAACTTAGTGTTTTGAAACGTACCTTCCCCCCCATCCCCAGTAATTACTACTTCCATAATAGAGGAAATCTTCCAATTCAACCCCAGGGTAATATCAGAGATTCTCAACATATCTCAAATAAATGGAGTTGTAAAAACACAGAGATGTAAAGTACCCTGCAGAGAATTTGAGGTAAAAGGCTACATCCTGCCCCTTTCCTCAACATCAGAGTTAACTAATATCACAAATGTTTCTCAGTTTTTTTTTTTGTTTTTTTTTTGTGTGTGTTCCTCAGTTTTATCAGTCCTATAATCTTACAGTTATCATTTCTTTCTCTACATCATCAGTAAGTCCTATCTCCTCCTTCTTCAAAACTTCTCTCCAACATATCCCTCTTTCAGTTTTCACTCCCAAAATTCAGGTCTCAATAGTGTTCACAGATGAATTTCTAATACAATTCTTAACTGGCCTCCTTTCTAACAATCTACATAATGAAAGTGAAAGTCGCTCAACTGTGTCTGACTCTTTTCCACCCTAAGGACTGTACAGTCCATGGAAATCTCCAGGACAGAATATTGGAATGCATAGCCGTTCCCTTCTCCAGGGGATCTTCCCAACCCAGGGACTGAACCCAGGTCTCCCGCACTGCAGGCAGATTCTTTACCAGCTGGGCCACTCCTGATTAATCAGCCTATAATTCCAAGTTTATCAAGTCATGGTCCTACTCAAAACTTTCAATGATTCCCAAATGTTGGCAAGATCAAGTCCACATTCCTCAGTATAACTCTCAAGACTGTTTATAATCTAACTGAGCATTACCTCACTAATCTTATCTCCTCCCAGTCCATAATCTAAACTCTATTATAGGACCAAACAATAAATACTACAAGTTTGTTCCAATCTCACTGTCTTTGTTCTCGCTTTGCTGAGGCCTGGAAACCTATCCCCTTCCTTCTGCCTATTCAAATCCTATCCATCCATCACTGTAAGTGAAAGTCGTTCAGTCGTGTCTGACTCTTTGCAATCTGGAATTCTCCAGGCCAGAATACTGGAGTGGGTAGCCTATCCCTTCTCCAGGGGATCTTAACGACCGAGGGATGGAACCAGGGTCTCCTGCATTGCAGGAGGACTCTTTACCAACTGAGCTATCAGGGAAGCCCTTCCATCACTGTAAACTCCAGTCTAATTGCCTCCATGAAGCTCACTGACCACTTCAGCCCAGACTCATCTCAGTAAACTAAGACCTATCATTTTGATATGTTAATAGCATAACAGACCTCCTAGAGCAGTGCTGTTGTACAACAGATCCAATGGCATTTTCACACACACACACAAAACCCACCAAAGCAATCTTTTCGTGAGGCTAAATTATTCAATACAAAAAAACTCATCTAATACAAAATGGTGATATTAGAGGAGAAAATTGTTTTTCATTTTCATGTCCTTACTTGGAAAACAAAAACCTCTTTTGAAATATGACTGGTTTTATGAAACCCAAGCTTTGGAACCACAAGTCTACAACCCCCATTTTGGCATTTATATATGCTCCAAGACTTGCAGAACTATTTTTTTAAAACTACGTACTGTCTGCCCAATGAGAATTTTAAATTCCTTAAGAACACAGGCTATATACTGCACTTCCTTTGTCTTTTTGTTTTCTCCACATTAATTAGGCCTGGATCAAATATAACACCAGAACTATAAAATGAATAAAATTCACAAAATTCCAGGCTTTTAAATTTAACGTGAAACTGACCAAAAATGTAACTGAAACCTGTCTTCTTTGTCTCCTCTCCACTCCTCTTCTCTAAAGGTTCTCTGCATCCCTGGGGATTGCACCTACTTAGTGAATGACTACTATCCTCCAATATTTCTGCTCAGATCCCACCCCTCGCACCTCTCTTTATAATCTGAAATTTTATCCCTGTTTCCTTCTTATTTCTCCTTGTTCCATTAACTGCCTCACTACCCACCCATCTAGTTTTTCAACATACTACTATAAGATCCTTGGGATGGAGACTTAAAAACAAAAGTCCTCAAGTTCCTACTCCAAAAGAAAGTTAGCAAATGTTAAGAAGTACATAATTTTATCCAATTATATTAAGACCATCCCATACTGCACTCCAGGACAGCTGTGGTGAGAAGCATTAAAAATTGGTATTCCTGACATAAACATACCAGGGTCCATTACTCTGTTACACAAACAGCCTGACTACATTTGTTATCTCTTCTGTCTTCAATTAGCTTCTGTATATTCCATAACAGTCTTTCATGTTAAAGACATTTACTGTAAGTTATGACAGTTAAAGACACTTACTGTGATCTTAAGTTTATCAAGACCTAAAAATGGTATTCTTCCTATCCTCAGGAACATAAGCCAAAGCTGACCTCATTTACTCAGGTAATAAAGATCTGAAATACACACAATTCATAAAATCATCTCGTCTTCTGGTTTGAGCAATGTAATTTTCAAGAGCAAAGACAAGAGTCAAAACCTAGCTTGGCATTTACCAGTTGTGTTGACTTTGGGCAAACTGAGCTCCTATCTTAAGGCTTTTTCTTCTATTAAATGGGGATAATTAACAGTATCTACCCCCAAAGGGTTGTTAAGAGGAAGATTAAATAAAGATATAAAAAGCACTTAAGTACAGTGGCTGGAACACAGTCAGTAAATGCAAGGTTTTATTATTAGTCCTCAGTAAGAAAGAATTCCTAGAAAAATTTTCAAGTATAAGACTTAAATAGCTGCTGATTCATTGATATTAGATACAAATCACTCAGATGGCCTACACCAGATAAATTATCCCATGTAATTAGAAATAGACAGTGTATTTGTGATAAATCTGTTTCAAGGTTTAAAGAGCCAAAACTGCTTCTATTATCTTGTTCAGCATTAAACTTTTCCAGTTAAATGCTTGAAACTGGATGAAAGTAGAGATTTCATGTTTAAAAACAGGAAAATGCTGTCATTTTTCTATCTGAACTGTTTAGCCTCTGCAGAAAGTCTATACAAATAATGCCTTGGTAAGTGGGAAAATACCTTTCACTTTATTGTTCAGTTCAGTTGCTCAGTCGTGTCCGACTCTGCAACCCCATGAATCTCAGCATGCCAGGCCTCCCTGTCCATCACCAACTCCCAGAGTTCACTCAAACTCATGTCCATCGAGTCGGTGATGCCATCCAACCATCTTATCCTCTCTTGTTCCCTTCTCCTCCTACCCCCAATCCCTCCCAGCATCAGTCTTTTCCAATGAGTCAACTCTTCACATGAGGTGGCCAAAGTACTGGAATTTCAGCTTCAGCATCAGTCCTTCCAAAGAACACCCAGGACTGATCTCCTTTCGAATGGACTGGATGGATCTCTTTGCAGTCCAAGGGACTCTCGAGTCTTCTCCAACACCACAGTTCAAAAGCATCAATTCTTCAGTGCTCAGCTTTCTTCACAGTCCAACTTTCACATCCATACATGACCACTGGAAAAACCATAGCCTTGACTAGACGGACCTTTGTTGGCAAAGTAATGTCCGTGCTTTTGAATATGCTATCTAGGTTGGTCATACCTTTCCTTCCAAGGAGTAAGCGTCTTTTAATTCCATGGCTTCAGTCACCATCTGCAGTGATTTTGGAGCCCAAAAAATTAAAGTCTGACACTGTTTCCACTGTTTCCCCATCTATTTCCCATGAAGTGATGGGACCAGATGCCATGATCTTCGTTTTCTGAATGTTGAGCTTTAAGCCAACTTTTTCGCTCTCCTCCTTCACTTTCATCAAGAGGTTTTTTAGCTCCTCCTCACTTTCTATCATAAGGGTGGCGTCACCTGCATATCTGAGGTTATTGATATTTCTCCCGGCAATCTTGATTCCAGCTTGTGCTTCTTCCAGCCCAGCATTTCTCATGATGTACTCTGCATAGGAGTTAAATAAGCAGGGAGACAATATACAGCCTTGACATACTCCTTTTCCTATTTGGAACCAGTCTGTTGTTCCAGTTCTAACTGTTGCTTCCTGACCTGCATATAGGTTTCTCAAGAGGCAGGTCAGGTGGTCTGGTATTCCCATCTCTTTCAGAATTTTTTATTGTAAGTAATTTCAAATCTGTTCCCATACAGATTTGACTCTCAGCACACTAAAAATGTTCCTTTTCCCCCTTTTCAAAAACTTTCTTTTTTAGTAAAAAAAAAAAAAAAAAAAAAAATTTTAAAGGCTACAAATAAAACCATGTTAATATTAATACAAGATAATGCTTTCATTAGAGAGAGTTTCCACTCAATCATAATACAAGTTAAATAAGTTCATGTAATTATTTTTATTTTTAGAGGGTCAAAATTAGTAGTGTTATACAAGTCATCTTGGGAAGGAAGTTTTGCTTTCAACAACGCCGCCAAGGCTCAAAACCTTTTTGAAACTTCATTTCTAAGATTCTTAAAGACAAGCCTCATACACACATAAAATCCTAGTCTCCACCTTAAGAATTACATCTCATTTATGACCAACATAATGTTCATTACTCACTTCATTCACCAGACTTATCTCCAAAAATTAAGTATAATTCCCCCAAACGAAGACTTAACAGGATTAAGAACATGAAATATGTTCTGTAGATACATTCAAAAGAAGTATTCCAAATATTTCAGTTTGGAAATCTCATTAAAATAAATATATAACTATTCATTTTGGAAACTGTTTTTAAAAAGCAGTCATATTCCCTTACACATACTCTTCAGACGGACTTCTTGATGGTCCAGTGGCTAAGACTCCATGCTCCCAATGCAGGGAGCCCAGGTTCAATCTCTGATCAGGGAACTAGATCCCACATGCCACAGCTAAGACCCAGTGCAGCCAAACAAATAAATAAAAATTAATATTTTTTAAAAACTACATAGTAACAAAACTAGAAATCTGAATTAGTACTGAAATCTATGTAAAGCAGGAAAAGAGTACTGTGGATAATGACTAAAGGTTTTCAATTTGAAGCATTAAACTATCATGCTTCCATATTTGCTCCCTTGAGTGCCTCTGAGGGAACAGCATTTAATAAGGTTATTAACATCCATTTCTCTTGAAAATTTAATTTGGTTCACACCAGTTTGGGTAAACTGCATGCATGTTAAGTTGCCTCAGTGGTGTCTGACTCTTTGTGACTCCATGGACTGTAGCCCACCAGGCTCCTCTGTCCATGGAATTCTCCAGGCAAGAATACTGGAGTGGGTTGCCATTCTGTTCTGCAGGGGATCTTCCGAACCCAGGGATCAAACTCAGGTCTCCTGTACTGCAGGCAGATTATTTNCTGTAGCCCACCAGGCTCCTCTGTCCATGGAATTCTCCAGGCAAGAATACTGGAGTGGGTTGCCATTCTGTTCTGCAGGGGATCTTCCGAACCCAGGGATCAAACTCAGGTCTCCTGTACTGCAGGCAGATTATTTACCATCTTAGCCACCAAGGACCCATCCTAACATTATGATCTAAGTATTTTTATCCATTTGTTTTGTTTAGTCACTAAGTCTGTGTTCAACTCTTTTGCAACCCCATGGACTGCAGCCCACCAGGGGCCTCTATCCATGGGATTTTCCAGGCAAGAATTCTGGAGTGGGTCGCTATCTCCTTCTCCAGGGATATTTTCAACCCACAAGTCTGGATCAAACCCATGTCTCCTGCATTGGCAGGAGGATTCTTTACCATTGAGCCACCAGGAAAGACTTTTAATACGTTAAATTATTTAATCCTCACAACCACTCTATCTTAAAAATGGGGAAATGAAGCCTTTCTGAGGATACAGAACTGGAATCATAGAGTTTTACATAATCGTATTATAAGGTAAGGTGCTATTTAACCAAAACAGTCAAAGTATGAAAATAAGACACAAATGAATAATCTGTCAAAGAATCAGAAAACAATAAACCACATTAATAAAGCTTTATTTGAATAAAATCTAATGATTCAGAAATGTACTTCGAGATCTCATGATGCTTAGAAGCCAACGTTACAAACAATTCTGCAGTGAATGTGTAAAGTGTAGGATATTAGGTTGAATATATACTAACTTTGTAATATATTCTGAAAAAAAATTTTTTTAATGAATTCACCACAGCTTATCATTTGCTTCTTCATACTTCAAAAGAAACTGCTGATTACTGAAGTTTACTACTGTTTTGAAGTATGGATAAATGTAAATGCATTTCACCTACACTTATTATCTTGACCTAATTGGAATAAAAACTAAAAACCAATAGACTGATTTCATAAAATATTCCTAAATTGCTAAAGAATAACGTAACAGTGAGAAGATTATGAAAGTTAAAAAAAAATCACTGCATTGCCTCGGAAACTTCATAAACATCTCTGTCCAATAACTCCATAAAAACAATTATTAAGCTCTCTTATAATCTTCTGATATAGTTCAATCAGAAAAGTCAAATGATCACTGCTTGAAAACAGAGAGTATCAGGAATTCCCAAGCAGTTCAGTAGGTTTAAGACTGTACTTTCACTGCTGAGGGCCCGAGCTCAATTCCTAGTCAATCCCCAAAGCCGCACAGCCAGCCAAAAAAGAAAAGAAACTTAGAATACATAGTGTGTGTTAGTCGCTCAGTCGTGCCCGACTCTGCAGCCCCATGGACTGCAATCCACCAGGTTCCTCTGTCCATGAGATTTTCCAGGCAAGGCTACTGCACTGGGTTGCCATTTTCTTCTCCAACCCAGGGATCGAACCCGGGTCTCCTGCACTGCAAGTAAATTCTTTACCAACTGAGCTACGAGGGAAGCCCTAGAATACATAGTACGTATCTCTTAAAACAGATTTATATTTATCACACAATTGTGCTACACTTATATTAAGTTAAACTCTCCCAGTTACTACTAATTCAAATTTGCACTTAGATTGGCTTAAACACATAGGAAATTCATACATACATTCTTCTATCATACATACATTCTTCTACCTTTTTTCTTTTCTTTTTTTGGCCACACTGGGAAGCATGTGGGATCCCCTTGAATCGGAAGCATCTTAACCACTGGACCAACAAGGAAGCCCCACATTTTTCTACCTTTAAAAAAAAAAGATAACTACTGAGAGAGCTTATTGGCAAGTCAGAGAAAGTGGCTTTAAACAGATTTAAGTGACTTAAATTTTTCTTTGTTGATATCAAAATAAAATGTTATTCAACAAAGTAATTCAAATCAGGTGTATACCCAGTATCTCATTTCAGTCAAGAGCTTAATCTGAGCATTAGACAAACACTTGATTAAGGGTCATTCCAGGAAGAAACTGTACACTTCTTTGCCAGTGAGATTCCAAAGAAGTAGCTGCACCATGAACAGACTCCTGTACCTTCTTATCTGAAGCAACTGGGGCATCTCAGCCTTTCGATTAGAGAAAACACTAAGCAGAATTCTCATTAAAATGTTAATAAGCCTAAGAAATTAAACTGTTACCTATACATAAGCATCATAATGATCAATCACCTAAAACTCTACTGAGGGTCTAGTATGTGCAAAACTCAGTGAAAGGAATTGAGGTGAGTACCAGTTAAGACAAACCCAGCTTCTGATCAAGAACCTTCAGATCAAATTAATTAATTAAGATACAAACTAATCAAATTAACCAAGAACACGAAGGATATGAGCATTACAAGCCACAAGATTTTTGAGAAGGAAAGAAGCTTCTGACCTGACTAAGGAGATACAAGCTAGTGTGACTTAACCAAGAACTTGAGGAGTGTCAGCAATAAATGTCAAAATTTTAGAGAAGAAACACTACTGCAAAGTCAGGACAGACTTCAAAGATGAGGAACTGAGCTGAGCCCTGAAGGATGGAAAAAATGAAATAATTAAACAGCAAGAGAGAAAAGGACAAAAGACAGTGGAAATAAATGTGCTAAATTGTGAATATGGTCATTAAATATTTAGTAAATACCTACTACATGTCAGTCACTGTGTTACGTACTAGGTGATCAAAGCAGATGAGTTTCCTGCCCCTGTGAAGTCTACTGGGGAAGACAGATAATAATCAGGCAAGCAGATATATCATCATAATTGTAACAGGTGTTATAAAGGGAGGCAACAGACACCAGTAACAGGGAATAACGGGAAAGGACTAGCAAGATAAGATGATGAGGGAAACGTTATGATTATTTTCAAACTTATATCTTTATTTTTAATTGAATGTCTTAAAGTCAAAAAAAAAAAAGATGATGAGGGAAAAGTATCTCTGAATCATAAGCTGAGGCTGGAAGGAGGCAGCCAGGCAAAGTGCAGAGGAGAGAGTGTTCAAGAAAGAGCCACATGTACAAAGGCCCCGAGACAGGAAAAGAACTTGTGTTTAAAAATAAATAAGCAGTTAGTGTGAGAGAAGCATAACGGATCATGAAACTAACATAAGATGAAGTGGTACCCAGGGGCCAGGTTATACAAAGCATTACAGGCCAAGACAGAGTTCGAATTTGGATTTCATGTAAGTCTCAAAGAAAGTTAAAACCATTAAAAGTTTCTGCAGGACTTCTCTTGTGAGCCAGTGGTTAAGAATCCGCTAGCCAACACAAGGGACATGGGTTCGATCCCTAGTCCAGGAAGATTTCACATGCTGAGGGGCTTATGTAACACCGTACATAACACCTAGTACCTACACCTAGTACGTAAGCCTGTTCCCCACAACGACTGAGCCCACGTGCCACAACTACTGAAGCCCATGTGCTCTGAGGCCTGCGGTCTGCAACAAGCACAACCACTGCAATGAGAAGCCCACACACCACCACTAGAGAGCAACCCCCGCTCACCCCAACTATAGAAAGCCCTTGAGCAACAATGAAGACCCAGAACTGCCAAACAAATAAACGTTTCTACATACTCACATACTGCTGAATAAAAGGAGGCAGACTCAAAAGGGTACATATGCTGTATGAATCCATTTTCACAAAAGCACAAAAGCCGATCTCACAGAAGTCAGGGTGGTGGTTACCCTTGGTGGGGGGAAGGGCTGCAAGAACCGGGAGGAAACTCAACAGGGGCTTC
Source organism: Oreotragus oreotragus (assembly GCA_006410675.1). NCBI lineage: Eukaryota > Metazoa > Chordata > Mammalia > Artiodactyla > Bovidae > Oreotragus > Oreotragus oreotragus. Next base: position 256,579 of record SJYX01009788.1, read on the forward strand.
TTCTAGGTCCCGGTCACACTGTTTCTTGATCTGGGTGCTGGTTACATGAGTATATTCAGTTTGTGAAAAAAATCATCAAGTTGTACTCTTCAATGTACTTTCCTACATATAAATACTACATACTTCAATAAAAGCTTGTAATAATGTTTCAATTTTTTGGCAAGTTTTTAGTAACATGTTTTAAAAATATTACTCTGTCCAGATAAAATGGCAACAGAGGAGCACATGCAAATATGGAAGGACTTGACTGACAAATTAACCTGGAGGAAGTTTTCAGAAACATATAATATAGGGGAAAGGGTAAGTCAAGCAACCAGTGAATACAAAGTACCATGTTCATAAAGAATAAGTTAGCTGAAATCATCTGCCCCTCACCAGCTCTGGCAGTGACTGCTCTGAGCTCAGCTCCCTCATGGACAAAGAGGATACTGACTACCTCATAGTTATTTTCTATCACCACCTAAAATGTTGAGTTGGTAGACTGGTATTTTAATTTATCATTTCCTAATGGTATATGGCTGAGTGACTAACCAACAGCAGTAATGGTATACGGAGGGTCAAATCGGTTTCCACTATCAAGATTCAAAGGTGGGAGAAGAGAATTATATAAGAGTCAACATACAGAAACAGCATGGCTAAGGAAAAACAAGAAAGGAACTTCCCTGGCAGTGCAGTGGTTAAGACTCTGCTCTTCCACTGCAGGGGGCACAGGTTCAATCCCTGGCTGGGGAACGAACACCCTGCATTCCCATGCCATGCAGTGGGAAAAAAAAAATAATAATACGAGGGGTCAAAGACAAACATGTGTCTTCTAGCAGTTCAGATAAAGTGGTTTCAAGCATTTTCTAAGACAAGGACTTGTCCTAAAGCAGACTGGGACTGGTCCAGTGACTTGAGAAATTAAGAGAAGGAAAAGACAATCTATGTTTCCCCAGCAAAATGCAATTCCTATCTAATGCGTTCCCTTTGTGGAATATTAGCTAAAGCAAGTTAGAGATTAACACTAAGGATATTCTATCGCAGGTGGAAGGGCAAGGCCTTTAATCATTTTATGGCATCCCCACCCTTCAGAATTATTTGAACAACCATAATGTGTAAAGTACTCCTTAAGTATAGCCAAAGATGTTAAGCTTCATATTTCAAGAGCTACCATTTCCAAAAAGATACAAAAATATAAGTTCAAGTCATTAACAAATTTTCAGGTAATTTTTATTTTCCCCACAGTGTATCCCTGTCCTAAAAAGTAATGAAAACCTGGGTCCTTATAATTTATCTTTCTGCTGATCTGACAAGTGTCCCCATCTCTACCTTTCACTCTTCTCATGCACCTCACCATTAAACACCTAAGAGTTCCCGCTGTTTCCTACAAAGATGGCACACTGACTCTCTAGTATTCACTCTGATCTCACCAGTATTGATTCTAAACATAGAAACTTCACAGAAGTCCCAACTGATCACTCTGCTAACCAATAGTTAAGAGTGGTGGTGATTATGCAACTGTATGTGTTTATCAAAGCTCATTAAACTGTACATTTCAAACTGGTGAATCTTATTGTCTGTAAATTATACCTCAATAAAGCTGATTTTTTTTTTTACAAGAGAATGCATGCATTCATTCATCCAGCAAGTATTTACTGAGCATCTACTATGTGCATCAAAGTTTATATCACATCTTTCAGCTTGACTGTCTGGGTCCTACCTGTATATAATGTGTATGCTCTACTCATAAATTAATACTGTCCTCAAGAGCCATGTTCCATGAAAACTGGCTCCATTTTTTATTATGAATGTCACCTTAATGATGGCCTCTACAGCAGAAGGACCATTAGCTATCCATCATCTTCCATCACATCAATGAAATCTACGCTATTTATTTTAATACAAACGCTTCCATCACAAGAAAAAAATTAAGCACCTACTGCATATATCACCATCACAGCCTTATGTTTATCTATCAAAAAAAAAAAAAAAAGAAATATCTCAAAACTTACTGACAACATTGCCAGAAGACAGTATTATCGGGGAATAGACTTAATTGACTCATTCTAGGATCCATGGTGACCCAGTAGCTGACTCAAAGGCCTAGAAACTAGGCCTCCTGGCTCCCAACTCAATATGCACAGTGGACCTTAGAAACAAACTTGGGTTTGAATTCCAGCTCCACTTCTTACTAGTTATATGCATACTCAGCAAAGTCAGCTTCAGTTTGCTCATCTGTGAAACAGGGATGCCAACTACCATCTCACAGCATTGTTGTGAAGACTATAGGAGACCAGTACCACCCAGTACAATTACTAGGCACGACATGATTAGTTCCCTTCCTTGGTCTTCAATTATTTAAGAGTAAGAAAATATCTATTAACCAAATTAATTTACAATTTCTATTTTCTGCCTTGTTCATACTCCACATCAACTTCCTTCCCATCCCACCATTTCCAGTTCTTCAAACTTCAGTTACTATGTTTAGAAGTGATTTAATTTTAGAAACCTGGAAAATTCTTCTGAGTAAATTGAGCAAAACCTTCATCTGCCCCAAGGGGAATTCTGAGCAAAATAATTATTTCTAACAAGAAAAGAATTTTTTCTATGGGGGTTATTCATTTTAACCACATGAATGCCACCAAGGCTGCACACAAAGTAACAGAAAACCATCTGGAACATACTGTACAGATCCTCCGAAGGGAAACATCCCCCTAAAAACCAAACACCTCCCTCCCTAATCTTAGGTAGTAAAATCTTAACAGGCGATCTGAATTCCCCCGGCTCTGAACTCCCCCGGATCTGAACTCCTTAGGCCAGAAGTGCAGCAGTCTGTAAAATGCCCTGAACAAACCCCACCTCTCGAAATATTCCCTAAAAGGCGGGGAGGTCAGAGAGTATTTTCTCCTTCTTCGACAGATAAAGCACTAGAGGCACAATTCCTTTCATTCAAGGTCATTCAAGTCAGTGGAGGTGCGACGGGGAATCTGCAGTCTCTCTGGCTTTCTGGAGATCACACTGCAGGAAATTTTTTTTTTCCTTTTTTTTTTTTTTGGAAGGGGGTGGGGGGGGGCTGCCTATTCTCTTCCCTTCTCCCACCCTTCAAGCGTGAGCACTGGTCTCGGCATTTCCGAAACAAGCCACAACAAGCTCTGCAGCGTAAGGAAAGGGGCTGACGCGATGAAGAAACAGATGCTCCAAAGCAAGATGGTCTTTCTCGCTTGCAGAGCCTCCTCCAAGGTTATTAACAGAAACCGCAGGCACCTCAGGGAGCTCTCTACTCCCGGCTCCGAACACCCCCAGCCCGGCCGCCCCGGGGACGCCGAGCTTCCTTCGGCAGCCTTCGCCGCCCGAGGCCACCGGCCCCAGAAACCGCACTTCATTCCTGCGCTCCGGGAAGCCATGGCTCCTTCCCCGCCCCGCGCGGGGCTGGGGGCAGTGCGCGGAGAGGCGGGCCGCGCGCGCTGCGGAAAGTTCACCGCGGCGGCCGGCCGGCGGGCGGGCGGGCGAGGGGCGGCCCCGGCCCGGCTCGCCCGCGTCCCCCAGCAGATTCCACCATTAATTAGTCCTGAGGACTGTCTACTGGCAACTTAAACAAAGCGAATGCCTCGAATTCCTTCCCGGCCCAGCGGTCTGGCCGCGAGAGCAGCATCGGGCCGGGGCGCGCGGGGCCGGAGCTGCCGGCCGACCGACTGCTGCGGCGGAGCCCTTCCCCCGCCCGGCCCGCGCCCCCGCCCCCGCCGCCGGGCCCAGCAGCCCTGCCCGCAAGCCGGCCCGCGCGCTCCCAAATCTCTCCTCCTCCTCCTCCTCGGGAGCTCCCGGGCTCTTCCTGTAAGATCACTTCCTTCCTCCCCGGGTGCCCGCGGGCCCCGCGCAGCCCCCCTCCCCGGCGGTCACGGCTCCCCCCCACCAGATGTGTATAAGAGACAGGTGCATCTGTGTCCCGGCTAGTGAATGCAATTCTGTGCCAGTATGTGGGAGGGCACCAGCCAGGAGAGCTTCTAGAGCTGTGTCCTGTACCATGCTGGAGCTGGGTCTCGAACTCCCTTCAAAGGCCCCCCTCCCCACTTCTCTGGGCCCCCAAGGTGCTTTGCACACAGTATAGTTCCACAGGAAAATGTCACAGTATTATTGGAGGGCCCTTTGAGACCATCTGGTCATGGCCCCCTCCCATTTTAAAGACAACAGGAGGGAATGTAGACAGCAAAGGACTTCCCTAGGATCACACAAGGAATTAATAGCGGAGGTGGGAACTGGAACCCACCATGCCTTCTGAGTTCAAGCTGAGTTCCTTTTCTACATTTTGCTGAGTAATAGAAATAGTATTTGTTGAGAGATTACTCCATACCAGGCTCTAGGCTAAATACCTTTACATGGATTATCTCATTTAATCCCACAATCCCCTGAGAATGCCCCTCTTGAAAACAAGTCTTGTCTTCCATTTCGATTTGCCACAGCGCCTAGCACAGGCGCTGGGCACTCTAGCTAGACCGGCAGTAAAAACTTGGAATAGTTCAAGTCCTAGAGAGGGGGGGAAAAGGCAAGATGAAGGGGGCGGGACCGTCGATAAGCCCCGCCCCTCAACGAAACCACGCCTTCAAGGACTCTGACGTCACCAGATAGTCCCGCCCCTCATTGTCAGTCCCGGGAGCCGGAGGAGGCGCCGGCCGCCGGGAGCTGAGCGCCGGATCCCGTGGCGGGCGGGAGCGCGGGCTGGAGCCGCTGAGGTGAGGAGTCCGCGGGGAAGTGGCGGGAGGGCGGCGCGGGAGGCCGGGTGGCCGGGCTGGCGGGCGGAGAGAGGAGAGCGCTCAGAGGGGGCGGCCTGCCACGCCAAAGGGGGTCGGGGCACCCAGGGGTGACCGGGCAGAGCCGGCGGGCGCACCCCGGCGAGGGCGGGCGGGAGTGAGGTGTGTGAAGTTGAAGGGGGTAGAGTTTGAGCGGCATTTCGGAGAAGGAGCTCCGAAAGGGACATCTCTGGAGCCAGACCTTGAGGATTCTTTTGGAGTTGAGAGATTTTTTTTTTTTCTCCTTTGGAGGGTGGGTGGTGGTGGGGGGGAGGGAAGGTTCTGAGAGACTTCTTGGTGGGAGAGCGCGAATCTGAGGTTAAAAAAAA
>SJYX01009788.1:263091-279173 GCA_006410675.1 Oreotragus oreotragus
ACACACGCAACTCCCAAACTCGACCCCAAAACTCCTCCTCTGCCCCCCCAAACACGTTCCCCTCAGCTCTTGGCCCCAAACATTTTTTTTTAACCTCAGATTCGCGCTCTCCCACCAAGAAGTCTCTCAGAACCTTCCCTCCCCCCCACCACCACCCACCCTCCAAAGGAGAAAAAAAAAAAATCTCTCAACTCCAAAAGAATCCTCAAGGTCTGGCTCCAGAGATGTCCCTTTCGGAGCTCCTTCTCCGAAATGCCGCTCAAACTCTACCCCCTTCAACTTCACACACCTCACTCCCGCCCGCCCTCGCCGGGGTGCGCCCGCCGGCTCTGCCCGGTCACCCCTGGGTGCCCCGACCCCCTTTGGCGTGGCAGGCCGCCCCCTCTGAGCGCTCTCCTCTCTCCGCCCGCCAGCCCGGCCACCCGGCCTCCCGCGCCGCCCTCCCGCCACTTCCCCGCGGACTCCTCACCTCAGCGGCTCCAGCCCGCGCTCCCGCCCGCCACGGGATCCGGCGCTCAGCTCCCGGCGGCCGGCGCCTCCTCCGGCTCCCGGGACTGACAATGAGGGGCGGGACTATCTGGTGACGTCAGAGTCCTTGAAGGCGTGGTTTCGTTGAGGGGCGGGGCTTATCGACGGTCCCGCCCCCTTCATCTTGCCTTTTCCCCCCCTCTCTAGGACTTGAACTATTCCAAGTTTTTACTGCCGGTCTAGCTAGAGTGCCCAGCGCCTGTGCTAGGCGCTGTGGCAAATCGAAATGGAAGACAAGACTTGTTTTCAAGAGGGGCATTCTCAGGGGATTGTGGGATTAAATGAGATAATCCATGTAAAGGTATTTAGCCTAGAGCCTGGTATGGAGTAATCTCTCAACAAATACTATTTCTATTACTCAGCAAAATGTAGAAAAGGAACTCAGCTTGAACTCAGAAGGCATGGTGGGTTCCAGTTCCCACCTCCGCTATTAATTCCTTGTGTGATCCTAGGGAAGTCCTTTGCTGTCTACATTCCCTCCTGTTGTCTTTAAAATGGGAGGGGGCCATGACCAGATGGTCTCAAAGGGCCCTCCAATAATACTGTGACATTTTCCTGTGGAACTATACTGTGTGCAAAGCACCTTGGGGGCCCAGAGAAGTGGGGAGGGGGGCCTTTGAAGGGAGTTCGAGACCCAGCTCCAGCATGGTACAGGACACAGCTCTAGAAGCTCTCCTGGCTGGTGCCCTCCCACATACTGGCACAGAATTGCATTCACTAGCCGGGACACAGATGCACGGAGGCCCACTTCCTCTCTGACTGCAGCAGCATAGCTGGTCTCTTGAGGCGTTGCTTGTGTAAGCTCCTTATTGCCTATGGAATAAAGGCCAAATGCCTGGCCTGGTCTGATCTCTTCCTACCTTTACACACACACACACACACACACACACACACACACACAGAGTTTATCCAAACTTCCCCTAGCACACCCACTGCTTTCCCACATCTGCCCATTGCTCATGCTCTGCCCTTACTGTCTCATCTCAGTTTACAACTCCTCCTAGTTTCCCCCAGCCAGAAGCTGACTCTCCCTTCCCTGAATACCCACATTGTGTTAATTCTCATGTGGGCACAAACACATTTTAACTTGTGTCAAACTGACCTCCCCTTTGTTTCTTAGCACTTCCTCACTTCCTTGAGGTCAGAACCCACACATAAGTTTGTGCAGCTCAAGTTCTGATGTCAGAAAACCTTGGGATGATATATCCATGTTCTGGCCCGTACTACCTCTCTTTGAAACTCATTCTCCTCATCTGTCAAATGGGCACATTAAGACAGTCACTGTGGCGTTTGTTTTAAAATCATAGAAGACACTGTGTGGGAAGCGCCAACCACGGTGCTCCACGAATGATGTAGCTGCCATTCGTATTTATTATTATTATCAGCAATACTGTTTCTAGTTCCTGACACCAGATAGCATCCATAGTAATGATACACCCAATCATTTCATAGTGGGAGATTTTAAGGAGCTGAGAAAGAAATAGACGCTCTGAGAGGAGCCCTGCCCAGCACGGCCACTGGGATAGGAACTCCAGTTTCTAGATCCCAGGTGGATTCTGCAGAGTCACAGCTGATACCCAGGGGTGTCTCTGTCACTCAGCACCCATCCAGGTTGTGGACTCCGAGTTCTTATCTTTGGCAGCAGAGCTGACCCGGTCCTCCCTCAGGCCTCTCTCCTCTCATTTTCCTTACAGAGAGATGGATCTGTGTTAAACTGCCCTTGACACCCCCACAGTCTTCTAGCAGAACTGTAGCAAGGCACTGGGTGTTTCCAGAGTGCTGGCCTGTGGGAAGAGGGAAAAGGCTTTGGGGTTCTGATTAATTTCCTGCGAGGCTGACAGGCAAATGGCTGTTCTGAATTGCCTGGGCTGGTCCTCAAGGGCTCCTAACAAATTGCAGCTTATTTTTAGAATAAGAGATTCAAAAATGCCACTTCCCATGAAAGGAAGGCACAGCCACAGGATTGCTGCCAGCAAAGAAAGGGCCTTGACTGAGTCCCTCCTATGTGCTGATTCCAAGCATTGCAGACACTTGTAAGTGAGAACCCAGGACATACAGGGGAGGTTCTGAAGATAGAACTTTCTCTCCGGGACCCATGACCCCATCAGCCACTTATTCATTCATTTGAGCCTTGGCACAGGACAGATCAGGATTCAAATCTCAATTCCACCACTTACCAGCTGTGTGACCTCGGGCTTTCAAGTGTCTGCACCTCAGTTTCTCATCTGGAAAATGTGAATAATAACAGTACCTGTTTCATGAAGTGGCACAGGGGCTGTGAGGACCAAATGGCATAATGTGTGAAAGAGCTGAATTCAGAGCCTGGCATCTAGTTCATGTCAGGATATGGGGGCTGCTGTTACTATGCCAGCAGGACCTCCCGGTAAGGCCTCTCATGTGCTGGCATGTGGACTGGAAGTAACAGTCCTGACCATGAGAAGCTCATTTGGTAAAAGGAAGGGAGGAGATTTTCATGAATAACCAATAAAAGGTGTCTACCAGATATTGTTAAACAAGCAAAGCTGCAGAATCACAGGTGTAGCAGGATCTCATAATTGTAATTATATACTTAGTACCTGCACTAAAAATGGAGAATATTGGGGACGTCTTTGGTGGTCCACTGGTTAAGAATCTGCCCTCCGATGCAGGTGATGCAGGTTCAATCCCTGGTCAGAACTAAGATCTTGCATGCTAAGTAGCAACTAAGCCCACGCATCACGGCTACTGAAGCTTGTGTGCCACAGCTAGAGAGTCTGTGTGGCGAAGAAGATCCGGGGCACCATAGCTGAGACCTGACACAGCCAAAGAAGAAAAAAGAAATTTTTTAATGGAGAATATAAAAAACTAAATAACAAATCTTCACCTTTTCTCCTTGCTTTTTGCTTTGCTTTCTTCTGTGCCTGTGTATATATATACATAGCAGGAATTCTCAAAAAAGACTCTACTGAATGCTAAGAGAGAGGAAAAAGGATGAAGACATAGCTACAAGGTGTATCCAGCAATGGACATCTGGGCCAACTCTTCATAAGCCATAGAAAGTTCTACAGGTTCCATCTCATTCTTCATGGCATTCCAAGGAGAGCCCCGCCCAGACAACTCTCACCTTCTCCTTCTCCCCAGCCCTTAGCTGCAGCTGAACTTTTCAATGCTACAGTCAGAAGCAGGACTGTGAACAGAATTCCCAGGAACCATGGCAAGGCCAGTAGGAGAGACCTTTACGCAGGAAGATTTTGTTGTTGTTGTTGTTCCCTGTCCTGTGCCCCATTCCCACCTCCCAAGGAATAACAATCTGTCAGCATCTTATACCCACAGTGCCTAAACCTGTCTGCATTCTAATTTCTCTCATTACGTCTTTCTGTAATTTAAATTTTTTACAAAGAGGATGTATCACTTGGTCATCAGAAAAGAGGCAGTAAAGATGCATGTAAAAAGAAAGCTAACCAAGCCCAAGTTGGTTCACTTTTGTTGGTTTGCAAACAATAGATTCAAACAGTGTGATTGAGGCCAGTGCTTCAGTCTCACAGAATCATAGAAAGTGAGAGTGGGAAGGGATAAAATCACCCTCAGTTTCTCCTTCCACCCCTCAAATGGCATGCTTTTAAGTCTCCTCACATTTCAGACCACGCATCAACACATGCATTTGTTGAGTGAACACATTCACTCAACAAACACTTATAGATCCTTTACTATAAACCAAGCACCATACAGGTTATGAAAGTCATTATTCCCACCTTGCAGATTAGAAAAACAAGGCTTAAGGAAGTAAAGTAACTTGCCCAAAGTCTCACATTTAGAGGAATCTAAAGGAAGACCTTCACAACATTAAAACCCAATTCCTAAAGTATGAGGACTGAATTCCAAAGTGAGTGAGCTGTGCACTCAGGCCACTATGATTGCCTGGGTGGCTTCAGGCAAGTCATTGAACTCTTCCAGGAGCAGTTTGCCCTTCTCTCAGGAGTTAGGGCATACCTGGATATTTTACATAAGTTAAGTGCTTTTGACAACATCAAATGGATCATCGAAAAAGCAAGAGAGTTCCAGAAAAACATCTATTTCTGCTTTATTGACTACGCCAAAGCCTTTGACTGTGTGGATCACAATAAACTGTGGAAAACTCGGAAGGAGATGGGAATACCAGACCACCTGACCTGCCTCTTGAGAAACCTGTATGCAGGTCAGGAAGCAACAGTTAGAACTGGACATGGAACAACAGACTGGTTCCAAATAGGAAAAGGAGTACATGAAGGCTGTATATTGTCACCCTGCTTATTTAACTTCTATGCAGAGTACATCATGAGAAACGCTGGGCTGGAGGAAGCACAAGCTGGCATCAAGATTGCCAGGAAAATATCAATAACCTCAGATATGCAGATGACACCACCTTTATGGTAGAAAGTGAAGAAGAATTAAAGAGCCTCTTGATGAAAGTGAAAGAAGAGAGTGAAAAAGTTGGCTTAAAGTTCAACATTCAGAAAACTAAGATCATGGCATCTGGTCCTATCACTTCATGGCAGATAGATGGCGAAACAGTGGAAACAGTGGCTGACTTTATTTTTCTGGGTTCCAAAATCAGTGCAGATGGTGACTGCAGCCATGAAATTAAAAGATGCTTACTCCTTGGAAGGAAAGTTATACCAACCTAGACAGCATATTCAAAAGCAGAGACATTACTTTGCCAACCAAGGTCTGTCTAGTCAAGGCTATGGTTTTTCCAGTGGTCATGTATGGATGTGAGAGTTGGACTATAAAGAAAGCTGAGCACCGAAGAACTGATGCTTTTGAACTGTGGTGCTGGAGAAGACTCGAGCTTCCCTTGGACTGCAAGGAAATCCCACCAGTCCATTCTTAAGGAGATCAGTCTTGGGTGTTCATTGTAAGGACTGACGTTGAGGCTGAAACTCCAATACTTTGGCCACCTGATGTGAAGAGCTGACTCACTGGAAAAGACCCTGTTGCTGGGAAAGATTGAGGGCAGGAGACGAAGGGAATGAGAGGTTGAGAGGCTGAGATGGTTGACGGCATCACTGACTCGATGGACATGGCTTTGAGTGAACTCCGGAAATTGGGGATGAACAGGGAGGCCTGGCGTGCTGCGATTCGTGGAGTCGCAAAGAGTCAGACACGACTGAGCGACTGAACCGAACTGAACTGAGATGAAGTTATATCACAAAGAGAAGTTGTTACATCAGCTCTTCTGGGAATGATTCTGCTTGGCACATTCCTGTTTGTGTGTATCCCCATGAATGTTTTACTCCCTATTAACACATTTAGGACAGTCTTCCTCACACAAACGTGTATTATTCCCCCCACTAGCCTGAGACCTTCTCAAGGAGGGGAACAATGTTTATTCATTTCTGATCCCTTTCTGTCTCCAGGACAGGGTCTGGTGTTTCCTTGGTTCCTTCATTCTTTTCTTTATTTCATAACAAATGGTTGAGAGCCTAACGTGTAAGACAGCAAAGATCCCTGCCTTCTTGGACTGATGAAGGGACTTCCCTGGTGGTGCAGTGGTTAAAAATCTGCCTTGCAGTGCAGGGGCTGCAGGTTCAATCCCTGGTCCGGGAACAAAAATCCCACATGCTACAGAACAACTAAGCCCATGCCACAACTACAGAAGCCCATGTGCCACAGCTAGAGAATTCACAAGCCACAACGAAAGATCCTGCATGATCCAACAAGCATCTCCCATATGGCAACTAAGACCCAATGCAGCCAAATAAGTAAATAAAAAGTTTTTTTTTTTTTTTAAAGCAGTGCTCAAAGAAAAAGTTTCAAAAACCAAAACAAACAAAAAAGACTGGTGGGTGGAGGGACAAGAAAATATTAAGCACAATTAATTACTTCATAACAACTGCATTAAATCCCACAGAGTATCAGGCCAGGTGCAATGAGAGCTTGGGGAATGTGGAGTGGGGACCTAATTGAATTCTGGACACAGGGAAGGTTTCCCAGAGGAGGTGGCCTTGAGGCTCAGAGAGGTGAAGAAATTTGCTCAAGGCCACACAGCTGGTAAGTGGTAAAGCTGGGATTTTAACCCAGAAGGCCTCACTCCCAAACACATATTCTTCTACTAGACAACACCACCTTTTATCTACTCTCTCCTATTTTTGCCTGACTATTACTGGGGAGAGGGAGCGAGGCCTGTCTAACATAGAATGCTCCAAAGCAGATTGAGGGGTCAGAGCCCTCTTCGAGAATCTGATGAAATCCATGAAACCTCTCCTAGGAACTACATGGACACAGACAGACCCGCAAAATCTTGCCTGCAATTTCAGGGGGTTCACAGGCATCATGAGGCCCAGGTTTAGAACTCACACCACAGGAACCTTACAGTGAGATTCTCAGAACCTCAGACAAGACACCAGGGCCCTATGAGGACCTCACATTCAGAGACAGACCCTGGAACTCCATAAAAAGATTCTCAAGATCCAGGAGAAAGATCCTGGGAACGTGTAGAGATCCCAAGCCCCTCCCCTGCAGAGACATTCTTAAGATGCTATAAAGACTATAGAGGAGGCTCAGGTCCTCAAAAAGCCAGCATCAACCCCTGCGCCTTGGAAAGCTAAGACCGTTTTGGAATCACTGACACTTTGAAACTGAGGAGGGAAAAAATGCAACCTACAACAGGCTTTGCACAAAATCCAGGCGTTCACAGACCTCTAGGAGGTCATCAATTACCCCCAGAATCAGGCCTCCTGTTCTCGGGCCTCCGTACAACCTGGACCCTCCCGAGCCCCTCACGAACCGGGAGAAGGTCCACAGACTCAAGATACAAACTTTAGAGTCAAGCAGCCCATGGGTCGTATTCCGGCCCAATAGTTTACTAGCCATGACCTTGGACCACTCACCTACAAACCCTCGGGCCTCAGCGTCTCACCTCCGCAAAGAGAGGCTCGGCCACCTCTCCCTCCCCAGTCCGGCCCCCCGCGGCGTGGGCTCCGTGCCGGGTGGGCGCTGGCGCCCGCGGGACCCAGGCCACTGGGCTCAGGCGCCCGGGACCGGGGCTGCGGCGCTTGCCTGCGATCCTGATGGACCGACTGCAGCGGGAGCGCGAGCGGCGCGGGGAGGCGGCGCGCCTGCCGCAGTGACAGCTCCGCGCCGCCGCGGGCCTGGGAAGCCGGCGAGGCCGTTCCCACCCGCTGGGCAGGGCGTTCCCGCCGGCCGGCTTCCTGCAGTCGGGGGCAACCGAGAGGGGGAGGCGCGGAGGGGCCGCGAGGCCGGCAGGCCTGGTTCCTGGCTTTCTCTCCGCGTTTCCTGAGCCGGACTGGCCGGGGGATGGGACCCAGCACAAACGTCCTTCCCGGGAGCGCAGCCAGGAAATCGCGTCCTTGTTCGCTCAGGTTCCTGCTGTGTCCCGGGACGATGCCGGTTGTGGTCCATAATCTTCTCGTCCTGACATAATGAGTACGATGCAAGAAGAAATGGCAGACCCCAGACCCCAGAGCCCAGCGAGATTCCAANCGGGAGCGCAGCCAGGAAATCGCGTCCTTGTTCGCTCAGGTTCCTGCTGTGTCCCGGGACGATGCCGGTTGTGGTCCATAATCTTCTCGTCCTGACATAATGAGTACGATGCAAGAAGAAATGGCAGACCCCAGACCCCAGAGCCCAGCGAGATTCCAATCCCGTGATGGAAGTTGGTTAATTTCATTCTCCGGATGAGAAACCGAAGGCTGAAAAAGTGAAGTGACATCATAAAATACTGCTACTGATTTAAAAAGTGCTCACTACCTACCAGGTGCTGTGCTGCAAATGCGCTAAAGTAACTGTCTCTGGGCCCTCAGAATCTACGAAGATAACTATTGTCCCTATGTCATAAATGAAGAAGCTGAGAACCAGAGGCGTCAAGTGGTTTCTGCAATGTCGCACAGCTAGGAGTTAAATGCCAGTTTTGTGTTTCTGGAGCTCAGGCCATTCCACTGTCCTGCTTCCCAGACGTCCTATTTCAGCTCATTACAGTGAGTAACTGAGAGTCAGAACCCCATCTCCTTTGTTTCTGGGTCCCCCGAACGCCACTTGGAACTTGACACAAAATAAGTGCTCGGAGGTGACTCTGGAGCCTAGTGCGTTGCGTACATGCTCAGTCATGTCCAACTCTTTGCAACCCCATGGACTATACAGCCCACCAGACTCTTCTGTCCCTGGGATTTTTCCAGGTAAGAATACTGGAATGGGTTGCCATCTTCCCTACCTAGGGATCAAACCTGCATCTCTTGCCTCTCCTGCATTGGCAGGTGGATTCTTTACCACTGCACCACCCAGGAAGCCCCCTGGAGCCTAGTAGAGAAGCTCAAATTTATCAGGACTAGTAGACGGCATCTTATCTGACTCCTTCTAGAGCCTTCATCATAGGGAAAATTCAGCCTCTGCTTCAATAGTTCCTACCATGACGAACTCTCTCTCTCCCACCGTAATCCTTTCCTCTGTTGAACATGTATGTTTGGTCTAAAATGTAAATACTTCATTTGCTCATGGTTCCTTGTAAACAGAAGAAGACCATTGCCCTTCTCATGACCATAGTATTTACCGCATGGTATGCTTAGCCGTTTTACAAAGGTTCAATAATTTTAAGTCTTTGTGAACTGAAATAACACCAGCTATTCACCAAAGACATTCCTCTTCCATGTGTTTCAGAGAAAAGCAGCCCAGACTACATTTTCCAGCACCCCTTGCAACTAAGTATGTGACAATGGGCTATGGGCAGGATGATGTGTGCCAAGTCCAGGCCAAATCCAAGTTAAAAACTATGTCTGCTTTCTCAAAGCTCTGTCTTTTCTATCTGCCAACTGCATGGGCTTCCCAGGTGGCGCTACTGGTAAAGAAACTGCCTGCCAATGCAGGAGACACAGGTTCAATCCCTGAGTCAGGAAGATCCCCTGGAGGAGGGTGTGGCAACCCATTCCAGTATTCTTGCTTGGAGAATCTTGTGGACAGAGGAGCCTGGTGAGCGACAGTCCACAGGGTCTCAAAGAGCTGGACACGACTGACTTAGCACACTTGCATGCCAACTGCATGCCAACACAGGTCAACTCGGGAAACCACATGTTGAACACAGGAGAACCTTGGTCAGCCCGGGTTTCACTCAGGTCGCTTGACTGAATGGTACCATGCTGAACCAACTTCTACTTAGTGTCAGACATTGATCTCTTCAGGATCTCTCTATTTCAGCAGTTAGCATCACTTTAACAAACACTGGGACCAACTTGGGTTCATTGTTAGGACCTCCACTTCACAAAGCAAGGTGCTGGTCGTAGAAAAGCTGCTTAAAGACGTCCATCTGGTACTTTGTGTCCAGCTGGTTTAGTTGGGCAAGAAATAGTCTGTTCATCTCACTGATTCACTTCATCCTTTCTACTCCCAAAAGGATTTCGAGATGGTTTCCATTGTAGCCACAAGCCTATTTGATGGTTAATTAAATAGCAAGAATCAACGCGTAATGAAAGCCTGAACCAAAGGCCAGTGGAGAAGGAGGCAAGAAAAATAAAGAATTGACTAATTATAGCAGAAATGCTAGGTCAAGTTTTCTAAGAATAGCAACTGTGACAGAGCAAAAAAGAAACGGCAGCTCCAAGTTTCCTGACAGTCAAAGCAAAGAGGGAAAAAGGATGTTACAAATTATATAGGAAGCAGTAAATGTTTGATTCGCCACACAAACCCCAGAACCAGATTGTGTTGCTTTGAAGCCTAGCTCTACCACTTACTTAGGCAGTTATTTAACTTCTCTGTGCTTTTTTTTTTATTTCAGCAGTTAGCATCACTTTAACAAACACTGGGACCAACTTGGGTTCATTGTTAGGACCTCCACTTCACAAAGCAAGGTGCTGGTCGTAGAAAAGCTGCTTAAAGACGTCCATCTGGTACTTTGTGTCCAGCTGGTTTAGTTGGGCAAGAAATAGTCTGTTCATCTCACTGATTCACTTCATCCTTTCTACTCCCAAAAGGATTTCGAGATGGTTTCCATTGTAGCCACAAGCCTATTTGATGGTTAATTAAATAGCAAGAATCAACGCGTAATGAAAGCCTGAACCAAAGGCCAGTGGAGAAGGAGGCAAGAAAAATAAAGAATTGACTAATTATAGCAGAAATGCTAGGTCAAGTTTTCTAAGAATAGCAACTGTGACAGAGCAAAAAAGAAACGGCAGCTCCAAGTTTCCTGACAGTCAAAGCAAAGAGGGAAAAAGGATGTTACAAATTATATAGGAAGCAGTAAATGTTTGATTCGCCACACAAACCCCAGAACCAGATTGTGTTGCTTTGAAGCCTAGCTCTACCACTTACTTAGGCAGTTATTTAACTTCTCTGTGCTTTTTTTTTTAATTTAAAAAATGGGGAACGTGAACGTGAAGTCGCTCAGTCGTGTCCGACTCTTTGCGACCCCATGGGCTATAGCCTACCAGGCTCCTCTGTCCATGGGATTTTCCAGGCAATAGTACTGGAGTGGATTGCCATTTCCTTCTCCAAGGGATCTTCCCAACCCAGGGATCGAGCCCCTGTCTCCCGCATCGTAGACAGACGCTTTACCGTCTGAGCCACCAGGGAAGTCCTAAAAAATGGGGATAATATAAAATAAAGCCACGCTCTTATGATAAATGAGCCAAGGCATATTCAGATCTCATAACAGGCCTATCACATGTGGTGAATTCTGTGTAAGAATTAGCTATTGCTACAGTCTGATTGGAAGAATCAGGTCAGTGATTTGCAAAAGACAATTTTTTTCCTTTTACTAAATTCTCAGAGGAATGTATTCTATAAGGGACCCCAACTAATACAATGAACTATGCTTTAATCAGATTTATAACAACTGCTGGGCCCTGTATCACACAGTCATTTCTCTTATTGGCTTTTGGTCCAGACAAGCCTTAGCATTCTATTCACTAGGTAATCTGGGGGGGGCAGATTGTTGGGGTGCCCTAGGTGCCTTATGGATAACCCACCCCCAAGGCAGGTAAGTATTGTGGTGACAAGCAAAGGGGCTGGTGTCAGACAGACTCAGGTATGTTTGTTAACCTTTTCAAGCCTCAGTTTCTTATCTATTAGAGTGGAGACAACAAGGTATAGCGTCTACCCAAGAGAGAGCTACAAAGACTATGGGAAAGGATAGATACAAAACCACTGCCACAGTGACTGACTATGGGAAGACTGTGCTACACTGACACGCACAAAATAGGGAAGAAACTGCCAAATTTAAAATAGGGAACCGCACCTGAGACCCCTGGAGTAAGGAGACTCTTTTTTTTTTTTTTTTNTTAGAGTGGAGACAACAAGGTATAGCGTCTACCCAAGAGAGAGCTACAAAGACTATGGGAAAGGATAGATACAAAACCACTGCCACAGTGACTGACTATGGGAAGACTGTGCTACACTGACACGCACAAAATAGGGAAGAAACTGCCAAATTTAAAATAGGGAACCGCACCTGAGACCCCTGGAGTAAGGAGACTCTTTTTTTTTTTTTTAAGGTTTATTTCCTTATTTTTGGCCATGGGGGGTCTTTGTTGCTCCACTCAGACTGCGGGGAGTAGGGGCCACTCTCTGTTGCTCTGTGCAGGCTTCTCGTGGCAACGGCTCTGCTAGCGGAGCACGGGCTCCGGCACACAGGCTTCGGCAGCTGCAGTGTGCGCTCAGCAGGTGTGGCTCTCGGGCTCTGCAGCGCTGGCTCAGTAGCTGTGACACGCGGCTTAGCTGCTCCGCAGCACGTGGGATCTTCCCGGACCAGGGGTCCAACAGGTGTCCCTTGCATTTCAAGGAGTTTCTTCTTCTTCTTCTTTTTTTTTTTCATGTTTCAGACTATGTATTCATCAGTGTAAACCCCAACACAATACACCAACACGATTTCGTGCATTTAGAGGGGAACTATTTCCTGGTTAAGTGGAGAAGTGTGCGGAGGGCTTCTGGAAGACCTTGGTTCTAAACAGCTTTACAGTGAAACATTTCATTTGGAAGTCTGGAACGTCTTTCTTCAGCTTGCTGCAATCTGCTTTCACAGAGCAGAACTTCTGATCGTTAAGACCTAGTTTGTTCCAGGGTTCTAGGTTATTCTTTCTGTCCCAACTGACGTCGGGACTGAACAACGCCAGGCGTGTGACTTACAGTGCTGCTCCAGTCCCTCCAATAAATATGAAGAAGGGGATCAAGCTAGGATGCTTCTTGGCCTGACCGATGATCTGGCGGAGCATGGTTGCGACAGAGGCCTCGAGTCCAAACCGAGAGGAAAACTAAGCTACAAGGCTGGAGATTAAGCTCTCACTGCCTCAAGGCCCTGCTTAAACACTGGACCCCGAGGGAAGCCTGAGAATCGTTTTTAATACTTCAAAAAGGGGAACCGGTAAGACTCTGAGTTTTCACTACCGGGGGCTCAGGTTCTATCCCTGGTCAGGGAACTAAGATCCCACATGCCATGCGATGAAAATAAATACATAAATAAATATAAAATTTTTAAAAGTTGAAACAGAATTGGTACACTTCCCCCAGGATGTGTCCCTGGGCCTGACCAAAGCACTACGTTTTTGTTTCTGGCCGGGATTCCCTCAGCCTGATTCAGTCTGTCATGCAGCACAAGCTGGTCTGTTTTTGAAGCCACCTCTGCCCAGTGAGGTAGTGCAGAGCCAGAATGACCACTGTGTGCTCAGTTGTGTCTGACTCTTTGTGACCCCATGGACTGTAGCCCACCCCCATGGGGTCGGACAGGTGACCCTGTGGACTGTAGCCCACCAGGCTCCTCTGTCCATGGGATTCTCCAGGCAAGAATACTGGAGTGGGTTACCATGCCCTCTTCCAGGGGATCTTCCCAACCCAGGGATCGAACTCACGTCTTCTGCATTGCAGGCGGATTCTTTACCACTGGGCCACCTGGAAAGCCCAGAATGACTACTATGCTACAGCAAAAGGCTGTCTTTGAGGGGAAATGAGAACGGAAAGCTCCCCCTTGGGCTTCCACGTGTTGGGTGCTTCACATATTATCTTGCCTAACCACCACAACAGCTTCAAAGGGTAAGCCGTGTTGGCAATCACATTTTATGGATGAGTAAACTGAAGGACTTCCCTGGGGGCTCAGACAGTAAAGCGTCTGCCTACAACACAGGAGACCCGGGTTTAATCCTTGGGTTTTGGAGACGGAAATGGCACCCCACTCCAGGATTCTTGCCTGGAAAATCCCATGGACGGAGAAGCCTGGTAGACTACAGTCCATGGGGTTGCAAAGAGTCAGTACACGACTGAGTGACTTCACTTTCACTTTTCACTTTCTTTTCAAACTGAGGATCAGAGAAGCAAAGTGATCTGTCCAAGGTCACACAGCTGAGAAGTGGCAAGGCTGGGACATGGACCGATGTGTCTGACACTGGCATGTATTTCTAACCACTAGGCAACACGGCCCCTCCCCTCCACCCTGGGCCAGGATCTCCTCTCTCCTGAACCTAAGCTGTTTGTTTCTCTCAAGGATCTTCTAGGAACCACTTGCTGTAGGAACCAACTTATTCCTCCTGCCGGGGCAGTCCCTTCCCCTGTGAGAACCATCTCTTGGGTAAGACACAGTGTCAGTGGAGTGACTCAAGCTGGTCATCGGTTCTGGGTGGGTGGAAAGCCAGCCACTGACATCATCACCAGGTCCGGCCTCATCTTCTCAGCCTCCTGGTTGGGCTCCTTTTCAGTCTCAAGGCTCCCCCAGCTCCCTTCCTCCTTTCACAGCTTGGGTGACGGTTTTCAACACTTACCTAAGCAAGCCATTCCCCCGCTAAATAACCTTCAGCAGCTCCCTGTTGCTCCCAGGATAAAGTTTGAAGTCAGTTATTTGCTGTGGCCCTCAAGGTCCAGCCTACCTCTCCAACCCTCTCTGGCATCCTTGGCCCCCATGAACCCAAATATTCATGGTTTCCAGCCCTGGGGCCTTTGCGCCTGTGGTTCTGTGTGATGCGAGGTGAAGGAGCTGCCAGCCTGACCTGGGCATCTGTCAGATTCTGTCAGTCTCACCTTCTGCCTGCCCTCTGACCGAGATATCTTTGCCAGGAGGAAATGCTAACCATCGACCTGGAAAAGGGACCAGTCGGGAAGACAGCACCGGCAACTCAGGCGCTGTGTAGAGCCCTGGGAAGTGAGGACATTATCCTGCATCCATTCTCTGTGCCTGAGGCTAATTGTCTGGGAGGTGACATGATAATGCGGCAAAGAGAAGCGCGATTTCCTTCCAAGTCTCCATGATGCCTGTGCCCAAGCTTTTAACAGCTCCCTTATGTGGCCTCCTTGGAGGAGGCAGAATTCACCCCTGTGTATGCCCTTAATGTACACAGCCGCCTGACGCTGTCCCAGGGCACGCAGTCTTCCCACCTCGTTATTCCCTCCTGCCAAAGAGAATTGCTCTGAATGAGGAAGGCACCCACTCGCCTTCGATTTCTGTGCGTTTCTCTGGTGCCCTTCCGCCCCCTGGTGGTCATACCTGGAATAGAGGGATTTCTACTCAGGGTGGAAGGGCGTTAAACAAATGCTCCAGGGTAAAAGCATTTTCATCTCAGTCTACATTCCCCTCTAAGAACCCAGGGCTCACCTGCACCTGAAATTTGGAGAAAGGCAGACGCTGATTCCATCTCACTGTGGAATCTTGGGCCTGTCACTTCCGCTCTCTGGGTTCAGGATCCTCATTTATAAAAATGGGCCTGAAGAGATTGGGCCCTACCAGCTCTGATATTCCAGGATTATGTCTGAAGTTCACTAAGTGACCTGTGACTCTGCCTCCTTCCTTAGCTCAGTGGGAAGAACGTAAATTCCAGGAAGTCAGGGAAGTTGCTGGCTTGTTCCCTCTCTATCACAAGCGTGCCGGTCAGTGCTTCATACGTAGATGCGTTACTGGGTTTGCGGCTGCATTCATAGAAATACTGCATATACCACGTGGGGCCTCCCTGGTGGCTCAGTGGTAAAGAACCCACCTGCCAATGCAGGAGCCAGAGGAGACGCAGATCTGATGCCTGGGTCGGGACGATCCCCTGGAGAAGGAAATGGTGACCCACTCAGTCCATGGGGTCATGAAAGAGTGGGACGTGAAAGGGTCAGATAGGCCTTACCAACTAAACAACAACGATATGCAGTGAAGGGGGTGAAAGTCATCCTGCCCATGTCTGAGGTCCCGTTTGGGATCAGAACTTTGAAAATGACACGGAGAAAGTGGAACTCATTCATGGGAGGATGAACAAAATCGTAGCTGAAAGACGGATCCCAAAAAACCATATTATATGGGGGGACAGTAGAAGGGACCAGAATATTGACTCTGGTCTAAAAAAGACTCAAGGGGTACACGTGTTTTCCTTCAAATATCTGGAGAGGGCATGTGGGGAAAAGAACTGGGAGAACTAGGAACAAAGGCTGCTACTTCAAGGGGACAGATATTGCTCCCCTCTAACCAAAAGAAGTTTTCAGTCTGAGCTAGAAAAAAATGAACAGGCCTGAATCTGAATCCCAGTCTGTCCCTAACTAGCTATTTTTTAAAGAGAGTATAGTTGCTCTACAAGGTTGTGCCAGCCTCTGCTGTACAACAAGGTGAATTAGTCACATACATACATATATCCCCT
>SJYX01009789.1:0-12490 GCA_006410675.1 Oreotragus oreotragus
AGTAGTGTATGGGTGGGAGAGTTGGACTATAAAGAAAGCTGAGTGCCAAAGAATTGATACTTTTGAACTGTGGTGTTGGAGAAGACTCTTGAGAGTCCCTTGGACTACAAGGAGATCCAATCAGTCCATCCTAAAGTAAATTAGTCCTGAATATTCATTGGAAGGACTGATGCTGCAGCTGAAGCTCCAGTAATTTGGCCACCTGATGCATAGAACTGACTCACTGGAAAAGACTCTGAGGCTGGGAAAGATTGAAGGTGGGAAGAGAAGGGGACAACAGGATGAGATGGTTGGATGGCATCACTGACTCAATTGATAAGAGTTTGAGTAAGCTCTGGGAGCTGGTGATGGACAGGAAAGCCTGGCATGCTGCAGTCCATGGGGTCACACAGAGTCAGACACGACTGAGTGACTGAACTGAAAGATAAAACTTCACACACATTTCACACTATTCTCTTCCATTTATACAAATAAAAAAATAAAAATTTACAAGGTTGGGAAATTCTTTCAGTATCATACCATTTTTGTAGAGTAAGAGGGTTGATCATACCACAAAAGCAACAATATTAATTCTTAGCACCACAGATGTGTACTTTTCTTTCAGTGTTTAATTGGAATTAAAAAGCCAGACTTCAACATCAAATTTAATTTTCTAATGTATGGGGATACACCATTGGGAAAGTGTAGCAAAGGATATCCCTTGTTGTCCAGGATTATATTTTTAACTATATAAACACATAAGTTGGTGTTAACTTTTTGTTTTTTCACTTCTATCTTGACATTGTTGAAAAAAATGTCAAACACAGATAATTGCCTTGTCAAGTAGAAGACAATTTCAATCTTTCAAGGCTACTTTATATAAGTAAATAATGTTGTATAATATAGAAAATTTTAAAGAAATCATAATTTTTTGAGTTTAGAAAGATGAAGAGCAACTGTAGTAAGAAAATTAGATGTCACACTATGCTCTATATGCAAAAAAAACTTTATGCAGATGGTGGAAATCAAATCCATTCTCAACTTCACAAGGCATGTCTATATGATGAAAAATATGATTTCAACAAATGATCCATCTGTCTTATTCAACCATCTTAAAAGCAAAAATGAAATGTAAATATCTCATGGGTAATTGTACAGAAATATTGTGCCTTTTAGAAAATTATAAATAATATGTGTAACTCCATTCAACAGTTCTTTGATTAGCCTATTTTATATTCACTCTTAAGATAACTATGTCATTAAGGTATTTTTTATTTGATATTCTTAAAGTGAAGCTATTAGTTAAAAAAAAAACTTAGTCCAATGGAACACATAGACAAATATCTATTTATGTTCATATCTATGTATTAGTAGATATAGACATCAATAAATCTATTTCAAATATATATATACTATATTGATCTATATGTATTTGAATCTATATATACCCCTTTTCATCTTTTCTGAAATAGTTTTAGTATCTGAAAATCAAGTAAACCTTAGCATCTAATGTTAGCTTATAAAATATGTTGTTGTTACCTTTTTATAGTTTATACAGTGATTATAATGGTGTTTGTGGTATAAATTCTTTAACTAGTGTAGGTGAAATTATTTCTCAATAAAAGTTGAGAAAATCAGACTCTAAAATGTTTTTGTTATATGTAATTCCATAGACAGTATAGTCGTAAGAGTCGGACATGACTGAGTGACTTTCACTTGCACTTTTCATATCAGGCTTCCCTGATAGCACTGTTGGGAAAGAATCCACCTGCAATGCAGGAGACCCTGATTCAATTCCTGGGTCAGGAAGATCTGCTGGAAAAGGGACAAGCTACACACTCCAGCATACTTGAGCTTCCCTTGTGGCTCAGTTGGTAAAGAATCCATCTGCAATGTGGGAAACCTGGGTCAATCCCTGGGTTGGAAACATCCCCTTGAGAAGGGAAAGGCCACCCACTCCAGTATTCTGGCCTGGAGAATTCCATGGATTGTATAATCCATGGGGTCCCAAAGAGTTGGACACAACTGAACAACCTTCACTTTCATGTATATACAAGTAAATATAAAAAAATATATAAAACATTATCCTTTATGTTTTGCATTACAAGCTCTTAAATGTTTTTACATAGACAGATTTTATTTTTCTTGACAGAGTGTTTTTTATGTCTTTTGAGCTAAAAAGTGCTCATTTGAGTCAAAGATTATATTACAATGTGATTATCACCTCTCGCTGATCAATCTTCTCTTTATTTCTAAATCGAGGAATAGATCTTTGAGTTTTCCCTATATTTCACTGATTACATTATATGCCATATCAACTGTTTTGACTGTTTCTAAACCTTTTGAAAATTTTATACAAACTTTTATCTCTGTTGCCATCCCAACCTGCTCTCTTTTCATTAGATAGCCTAGCTTTTTAGAAAACAAGTATTGGGTTATGCCTCTATGAAAGTACAAATATTTTCTTACTGTAGAATTGTAAGGGATTATACTGGTGTTCTTCCCAGATTCCCGCTGATCCCGTTTATGTTTTTGTGCACAACTACTCTGGCATCTGTGTGTTTGCTTCACATGCATCTCGTATAGGACTCCCTTTGGATGACTATGCCAGGTTACTTAGCTTGCTTTTCAGAGAAAAGGGTCTAGGAATTTTCATTGCTGAAGTGAAGGGGAAGAACAAGGATTTAACCAATAACTGACTAGTTGGGGTGATCAAAACTCAACTCCATTTTCTAGTCATGATTTACACTCAGGAGCTTCCCCAGAGTGGAAAGGGAAAGGTGGAAGCTAGGGTGTGGCCTCTTTCCTCTAACATTTCTAATGGTCAACATTATTCTTCTACCAAAATTCCGGGTAATTCCTCATTTTACAATCTGACTCTGTAGAACCAGTCTTATGACCCGAACTTTTCTCTGAGATGCCACAGAAATGAACATCCATGTTAAAATAAACAAAATCATATATATTATTATGTAATATATATGATATATAATATTATGTATAGACAGTCTCTAGCTTACAATGGTTCTATTTAACATTTTTTTTTACTTCATTATGGATGGTGCGAAAGTGATAACACATTCAGTAGAAACTGAACTTCAAATTCTGAATTTGATCTTTTCTTGGGCTAGTGATCCATATGAGATGGATGCTCTCTCATGACGCTGGGCAGGGGCAGTGAGCTGCAGCACTCGATCAGCCATAAGAAACATGAGAGGGAACAATCAATACACTTATAACCATTCTTCCCTTACAACCATTCTGTTATTCACTTACTGTATGATATTCATTAAATCACATGAGATATAAATACTCAATGATAAAATTAAAGTGTTAGATGAGTTTGCCCAACCATAGCCTAATGTAAGTGATAAGACCTCATTCAAGGTAGATAAGGCTAGGGCTATAATGTGTTTTTGACTTATGATATTTTTAACTTATAACAGATTACCTAAGCCTATATACCTGGATTTGTACCCAAACATGTACAGTAAATTAATATTTGACTTGAGATCCAAGAATAGTCAATGGAGATAAGACAGTTTTTTCAATAAATGGTGCTGAGATAATATGATAATTCACATGTAAGAAAAAGAACTGGACTCATAACTTATACCACCCAAAAATTAACTCAAAATGGCTTAAAGATTTAAATATAAGACTTGAAATTATAAAATTTCTAGAAGAAAACAGCAATAAGACTCTTTGACATGAGTCTTAGTAATGATTTTTTGGATATGACACCTAAAGCGTAAGCAACAAAATAAAAAATAAGCAAGTAGAATTATATTAAACCAGAAAACTTAGAAAGTGAAACTACAATCTATGAACCAGCAAAAATATTTACAAGCCATATATATCTGATAATGGGTTAATATTCAGAAAACATACTAAAAATTCATACAACTCAGTAGTAAGCAAACAAACCAAATAAATCCACTTGAAAATGGGCAAAGGACATAAATAGATATTTCTCCAAAGAAAATATACAAAGAAACAACTGGCACATGACAAGATACTTAACATCACTAGTCATTAAGGAAATGCAAATTAAAACCATAATGAGGTATCATCTCATGCCTGTCAGGATTGCTTTCATCAAAAAGACAAAAGATAACAAATGCTGGCATGGGTGTAGAGAAAAGAGGACCACTCTGTACTGCTGGTATAAATTGGTATAGCCATTGTGAAAAGCAGTATGGAGGTTTCTCCCAAAATTAAAAATAGGACAACTATGTGCCTCAGCAATTCCCCTTCTGGTAATATATACAAATGAAATGAAAACACCAACTTGAAAAATATCTTCACACTTGTGTTCAGAGTAGCATTGTTTATAATAGTGAAGACATGGAAACAACTGTCCATAGATAAATGTATAAAGAAGATACAAGTATATGTGCATGTATAAATACACACACACACACATATGTTGTTAAAAGAATAAATGCTCTGAGTTCTTATCACAGAAAAAACTTTTTTCCCCTTTTTTTCTCTTTTTAAAAATTGTGTTTGTGTGAGAAGATGGATGTTAGGTGGACCTATTGTGGCAATAATTTTATATGTAATTCAAAGTACCCTACTGCATGCCTTAAACTTACACAGTGATATATGTCAGCTATTTCACAATACAAGTGGGGAAAAATCCCATGCTTTTAACATCTTTTCTTTATAGTCTTGAGAAAAGAAAATTGTAGAACTAGAGCATTTCACTTTTACATAGTTTTAGCTTGGGAGTCATTCTCGATGGCCAGACACATTTTAGACTTTCCAGGCAACATATGATCTCTGCTGAAACTATTTTGTTATTATAGTGAGAAAGAAGTCAAGGATAGCTCTTAACAAGTGGGTATAGCTATGTTTCAATAACATTTACTTACAAAACATGAAGCTGGCTAGTAGGCCATAGTGTTATGACTTCTAAATAAGATTATAAGATTAAGTGCCTTCCACATGAGGAGTTGCATATTATTTACAAAATATAGAAATAATTGTTAGTGTTTTTAGTTTGCATTAGCAAAGTTTTGATAGCTTCTATATAACTCATTTACTTGAATAATGAATTGTAAAAGTGATTATTTTTGAATCATCCTCTAACATCACTTGATATTTGGGTAAGAATTCTATTCTCCTTTTGGGTACAAGTCAATCAATCTAAAAATAAATATATAAAACATCTATTATGCAGTAGATGTAGATAAATATATAAACATCTATTATGTAGAATTATCATTCTACAGGTGTACATCCAGGTGAGGACACTTCACTGGTTTTAAGCTTTCCTGCTATGACTTAGTATGTGTATTCCTGAATGTTCCACATTCCGTAAAATTACACTCAACATACAGCAATGAATGTGGTAAAAATATAATTTATCGCCTAAACTAAGGCACTTTTAAGAATGAAGTAAGACACTATTCATAATTACACCAGAGACAAAGACAAAACCCAGGACCATCAGGGGCAACCCTGAATTTCAGATCACCTTGTTTATGGGAAAACAAATTGGAGGAAAGACACCTCAGAACCTGCACAAGTCTGTATTAAAGCTGTAAGATAAACACAACTGATCCTTGTGGGAGATGATCTGGACCACTTAGGCAATTCATTCTGGTTAGCGGCTGCCCCTGCAATGCCTATTTAGGCATGACAGTAACAATCTAGAAGTCCTGACAGCAGTTTACTTAGAGTTCAATCTACCCAGTGCCTGTGAGGACAGTGCGAAAGTGGAGTCCTGCATTAGTGGAACTGCCATTCAGGGCAGCACAGTGGACTGTGCACCCTGTGGGTGGTCAAGAGATGCTCAAGGTTGAGAGGACATCCCTCTGTGGAAGAAACCCCAAAGGCATTTTTAATTTTGTTGAAATACAGCCCAAAGATGCATGCCATCAGCAAAGCACACTTACTTGCCTTTTCCTGCTGGAAATTTTAACCATATCTCTATGATTTTAACTTTCCTCCCTTAGTAAAGATTGTGAGTGAAACAATGAGACTCCTACGTTTTCCTGATGTTTCCCCATTTGGTGTCATGCATAGAAAATCCTGTTACCAAAAAGGGCTATTTACAACTAATTCTAGGTAAAACAATACATTGAAAAAACGTTCTTTAAAGAGATATCTGTAGATTCACATGAAAGAGAACTCCCTTGTACACTTTGGTCTGTCTTTCAAGGTTTCCCTGGTGGCTCAGACAGTAAAGAGCCACCTGCAATGCTGGAGAACCATGTTTGATCCCTGGGTAGGGAAGATCTCCTGGAGGAGGAAATGGCAACCCACTCCAGGAATCTTGGCTGGAGAATGCCATGGACAGAAGATCCTGGCAGGCTACGATACATGGGGTTGCAAAGAGACACGACTGAGCAACTAACACTTGCACCTACAGTAATATTTTATAAAACCTTTGTATAATATCATAACCAGGATATTGACATCAGTATGATCCACTAATCTCAATTAGCTTGCCTATTTTTACCTATATTTATTTGTGTGTGTTCATTAAGTTCTACACAAATTTATCATATGTACAGTTTTCTGTGCCTACCATCACAGTCAAAATCCTGAACAGCTCCAACACAACAAGAATTACTTTTGCTGCCCTTAAAACCACCTCACCTCGCACTTTTTTGGCTCTTCACCTCTATCATCTACCAATTGTTAGTCTGTCTTTCAATTCCAAAATTTTCTTATTCCACAAATATTATATAAATGATATTATACAGTGTATAAACTTTTGGGATTAGCTTTTATTTTTTTGCTCACCATGAATTCCTTGAGATCTATCCAAATTTTTGCATGTATCAATAGCTTGTTTGTTTTGTTATTGATCAGCATTTCACTACATGGATATAGCATATCTGTACACATAGCAAGGTGTTCTTAACCATTCACCAGTTTAAGAAATTCTAGGCATATTCCAGTTTTTGTCTGTTAGACACAAAACTAGAATAAATTTCTTCTGCTGGATTTTTTGAACATAAATTTTCATTTTTCTGTTGATCAATGCCCCAGATTACAATTGTTGAGTTGTATGGTAGTTATACAGGGCTTCCACAGTGGCTCAGTGGTAAAGAATCCTCCTGCAATGTAGGAGACGCAGAAGACTAGGGTTCGATACCTGGGTCAGGAACATCTCCTGGAGGAGGAAATGGCAATTCACTCCAGTATTCTTGCCTGGAGAAACCCATGGACAGAGGAGCCTGGCAGGCTGAAGGTCTTGCAAAGAGTCAGACACAACTGAAACAATTGAGCGTGCATGCATGGTAATTATACACTTAGTTTTTACAAGAAACTGTCAAACAGTTTTCCCAAGTGGTTGTACCACTTTTAGATTCCCACACTGCAGATGGTGACTGCAGCCATGAAATTAAAAGACGCTTACTCCTTGAAAGAAAAGTTATGACCAACCTGGATAGTATATTCAAAAGCAGAGACATTACTTTGCCGACTAAGGTCCGCCTAGTCAAGGCTATGGTTTTTCCTGTGGTCATGTATGGATGTGAAAGTTGGACTGTGAAGAAAGCTGAGCGCCGAAGAATCGATGCTTTTGAACTGTGGTGTTGGAGAAGACTCTTGAGAGTCCCTTGGACTGCAAGGAGATCCAACCAGTTCATTCTGAAGGAGATCAGCCCTGGGATTTCTTTGGAAGGAATGATGCTAAAGCTGAAACTCCAGTACTTTGGCCACCTCATGCGAAGAGTTGACTCATTGGAAAAGACTCTGGTGCTGGGAGGGATTGGGGGCGGGAGGAGAAGGGGACGACCGAGGATGAGATGGCTGGATGGCATCATGGACTCGATGGACATGAGTCTGAGTGAACTCCGGGAGATGGTGATGGACAGGGAGGCCTGGCGTGCTGCGATCCATGGGGTCGCAAAGAGTCGGACACGACTGAGCGACTGAACTGAACTGAACTGATCCTGCATGAGAGATCTAGTTCCTCTGAAAACTTTACACTCTTTGGTATTTAAAATAATTTTAGCGATTTTTTAGGTGTGTACGGATACCACATCGTGGTTTTAATTTTCATTTCTCTAATGGCTAGTGATGCTAAACATTTTCATGTATTTATGTGCTGCTCGTACATCTTCCTTGATTAAGTGTCTATTCATTTAATTCATCCATCTTTCAATTTTTTCTGTTGTTTTGCGAGTTCTTTTTATTCTAGATATTAGTTAATTGTTGTATATGCAGCCTGGAAATATTTTTACCCAGTCCATAGCTTATTTTTTCATTCTCTTCACATGAGATTTCAAGAACAAAATTTTTTAGTTTTATTTGGGGATTGGGGCTAGTTTAACAGTTTTTTTTTTCTTTTTCTTGTATATGACTTTTGTTGTTGTTGTTGAGAATTTTAGTTAGCCGTTATCCCATGATTTTCTCTTTTTTTCCTAGAAATTTTTATGGCTATATATATTTAAGTCCATTATCCTTTTGCATAAGATTGAAGATTTGGGTTAAGATTCGTTTTGCCTATGGATGTTTAATTGATGTAGCACAATTTGTTGAAAAGACTATGCCCCCTCCCTTGAAATAGTTGAAAAAGAAAGAGAAAGTGATGATGCTCAGTCATGTTCGACTCTTTGCAACCCCAAGGTCTGTAGCCTACCAGGCTCCTCCGTCCATGGGATTTTCCAGGCAGGATTACTGGAGTGGGTTGCCATTTCCCTCACAAGGGGATCTTCCCTACCCAGGGATTGAACCCGGGTCTCCTGCATAGTAGGCAGATGCTTTTACTGTCTGAACCATGATAAGAGAAATGGTTGAAAACTTTTGTAAAAAATCAGTTGGACATATTGGTGTGGGTTTCTTTTTCTGTTTCACTGATCTATATGTCTATCTCTCCTCCTATGTCACACTGTTTCATCACTCTAGATATAGTACATCTTTAACGTTGGTAGAATAGTTCCTCCTTCTTCATTCCTCTTTGTCAAGGTTGTTTTGTCTATTCCAAATTTATGAATGAGTTTATGTCTACAGAATGCCTCTCTTTGATTTTTACAGAAATGACATTAACAGTGTAGATCAACTTGGAGATAACTGACATCTTTACTATATTGAATATTTCAATCTATGAATATAAGTTTCTCTTATACATAGATGTTCTTTGATTTTTTTCATTACAATTTGCAATTTCTAGCATCACAACAGGAAATATTTTTAAAAGTATGTTCTTAAATATTTCATTGTTTTTGGATTTTTGTAAATAGTACTGTATTAAGTTAGCTGCAGGATTCTTCTACTATCTTTTAATGGCACTAGATTTGTTAATGATATACCAGTTTAATTCCTGAGACTGAATTATCTTCTATTTTATTGACTGTGCTGAGAAGTTTATCAATATTGTTAGATTTCTGAGAAATGAATTGTTTTACTTCAACTTGTTTACAGATTTTACTATTGCCTTTCTGAAGTTGATTTTGTTATTGTTAGAGATGTCACGCTATATGATTCCAGTGCTTTTAGATGTGTTAAGGTTAATTTTATGACCCTGGCATTGGTATGACTTGGTGAACGTTCTATCAGCATTTAAGAAAAAAGAAAAAATTCACTCTGCTTTTTAAGTGAATATCAGTTCAGTTCAGTTCAGTCACTCAGTCATGTCCAACTCCTTGTGACTCCATGGACTGCAGCATGCCAGGCTTCCCTGTCCATCACCAACTCCTGGAGCTTACTCAAACTCATGTCTATCTAGTCAGTGATGCCATCCAACCATTTCATTCTCTATCTTTCCCTTCTCTTCCCACCTTCAATCTTTCCCAGCATCGGGGTCTTTTCCAAGGAGTCAGCTCTTCGCATCAGGTGGCCAAAGTATTGGAGTTTCAGCTTCAAAATCAGTCCTTCCAATGAAAATTCAGGACTGATATCCTTTAGGATGGACTGGTTGGATCTCCTTGCAGTCCAAGGGACTCTCAAGAGTCTTCTCCAGCATCAAGGTTCAAAAGCATCAATTCTCCAATGCTCAGTTCTCTTCATGGTCCAACTCTGATGTCTGTACATTACTACTGGGAAAACCATAGCTTTGACTAGATGGACCTTTGTCAGCAACGTAATGTCTCCGCTTTTGAATATGATGTCTAGGTTGGTCATAGCTTTTCTTCCAAGGAGTAAGCGTCTTTTAATTTCATGGCTGCAGTCATGAAATTTAATCTCATCTGCAGTGACTTGGGAGCCCAAGAAAATAAAGCCTCTCACTGTTATCATTGTTTTCCCATCTATTTGCTATGAAGTGATGGGACCAGATGCCATGATCTTAGGTTTCTGAATGTTGAGTTTTAAGCCAACGTTTTCACTCTTCTCTTTCACCTTCACGAAGAGGCTCTTTAGCTTGTCTTCACTTTCCGTCATAAGGGTGGTGTCATCTGCATATCTGAGGTTATTGATATTTCTCCTGGCAGTCTTGATTTCAGCTGTGTTTCATCCAGCCTGGCATTTCATATGATGTACTCTATCTATAAGTTAAATAAGCAGGGTGACAATATATAGCCTTGATGGACTCCTTTCCAAATTTGGAACCAGTCCATTGTTTCATGTCTGGTTCTGACTGTTGGTTCTTGACTGCTGTATAGATTTCTCAAGAGGCAGATCAGGTGGCCTGGTATTCCCGTCTCTTTAAGAAATTTCCACAGTTTTCTGTGATCCACACAATCAAAGGCTTTTGGGTAGTCAATAAAGAAGAAATAGATGCTTTTCTGCAACTTTCTTGCTTTCTCAATGACTCAACAGATGTTGGCAATTTGATCTCTTATTCCTCTGACTTTTATAAATCCAGCTTGAACATGGAAGTTCTAAGTTCACATACTGTTGAAGCCTAGCTTGGAATATTTTGAGCATTATTTTTGCTAGTGTTTGAGATGAGTGAAACTGTGTGGTAGTTTGAATACTCTTTGGCATTACCTTTCTTTGGGATTGGAATGAAAACTGACCTTTTCTAGTCCTGTGGCCACTGCTGAATTTTCCAAATTTGCTGCCATATTGAGTGCAGAACTTTCATAGCATCATCATTTAGGATTTGAAATAGCTCAACTGGAATTCCATCACCTCCACTAGATTTGTTTATAGTGATGCTTCCTAAGGCCGAGTTGACTTCACATTTCAGGATGTCTGGCTCTAGATGAGTGATCACAACATCGTCATTATCTGGGTCATGAAGCTCTTTTTTGACAGTTCTTCTGTGTATTCTTGCCACCTCTTCTTAATATCTTCTGCTTCTGCTAGGTCCATACTGTTTCTTTTCCTTATTGTGCCCATCTTGGCATGAAATGTTCCCTTGGTAACTCTAATTTTCTTGAAGAGATCTCTAGTCCTTCCCACTCTATTTTCTTCCTCTATTTCTTTCCACTGATCACTAAGAAAGGCTTTCTTATCTGTCCTTGCTATTCTTTGGAACTCTCCATTCAGATGGGTATAATCACAAGTTAAGTTTTAAAATGGATAATCAAGAGTTAAGTTTTTAAATTTTAACATTTAAATAATTTCTTAATATCCAATATTATGTTATCATTTTATTTTGAATATGTATACTTCCCTAAAATTCAACCTGATCTCTAAATTATCTACAGGTATGAAATAAAATTTATTTTTATATTAAATATTACTTTTAAGTTTCAATCTCACAATACCTACTGGCTTACTACATATCTCATCCTCTTCTAATTTTACTACACCTGAAATTAGAAAAGCAAAACAGAAAAAATACATCAGATAGTTTAAGATTTCTCCTTGACTCACCAAGGTATTTCAGAACTACTTCAAGAATATAAATATCTGTTAATATTTTTAAAACTTAATTTTGAGCTAATGACCTGAATTTACTGAGTATGTTGTAGCCACATGTTCTGGGAAGCAAACTCACTCAGAAGGACAATGCAGATGGTGGAGTACCGGTGGGCCCAAGGCAAGAGTTACCTCAGCTAAAGACCCTGACCAGTTTTTCTGAAAACCTTATATACCCTAAGTGTTTGTTTTCCCCAAATTCCCTGAAACTAATCTGAACAAAGGAAAATAAATATACAATCAAAGTTAACCCGTGATTCATATGCCTTAAGCTTAGGTAGTTAACAGTGGACAATTATCAATAGGCCTGTGGTCATACCCCAATAAGCATAATAGAATTTATGATTCTATTTGGTTACACAGATAATTAGAGTATTCTTTTAGGCAACAGAGACTCTAGGTATGAGCCCTGGGGCTCTTCTGTCCAGGGGGCCTGGTTTTCCAGTTGGTATGTTGTTTCCATAGATACTGGGCATATAGCTCAAAGTCCACAGTCTGGCCCAAGATGGAGCCCTGCTTTCAAGATGGAGCCTGTTCTGTCTGTTTGCTCCTTCAAGTATACTCACAAATAGTTGAAGAGAAGCTATAAAAGATAAAATTGAACAGTGACTTTCTATTTCCGTCTCGTGTAAGTCTTTTAGATAATAGGAAAAAAACCTATGCAATGTATTATATTCAGTTCAGTTCAGTCACTCAGTCATGTCCGACTCTTTGCGACCCCATGAGTCGCAGCACGCCAGGC
>SJYX01009790.1:0-10398 GCA_006410675.1 Oreotragus oreotragus
CTTTTGATGAATTTGTGAGGGAGAAAGTGGTCTCCCCATCCTATTCCTCTGCCATCTTAGGACCGCCTCCTGTACTTACTATTTTATTTTCTTCTACTATCACTCACTGTGTCTGTGTTCTGTCTAATGTCCCCAAACTTTTCATAGAGTCTCTAATTTGAAGTTTGGTTGAAAACTCTGTTCGAAAGAGATTTTTTTTTTCTTTTTTTCCCAACTTGCAAGTACCTTAAAAGTTAGATTCTTGGGGTTGCAAAAATATGGTCCGTGTGTTTTTATTTGTTATTCACACAGATTTATTATTACAAGAATTTAACATAAGACAGGATTCTCCATACTACTCCTCAAGTATGTTTAAAGACATTTGTTCAGATAAAGACAAAACCAAAATAATGTTCTTAAGTGAAGACATTCTGTCATGGTTGAACTAAAATATTGTAGATAACATTATAGAAGGTTCTTGAACTTTTGCAACTTGGCATCTAACAATATTTGATAGGATCGAAGGCTAAGACTAAGAGGTAAAGAAAAAATTATTTGTGTTTTAGTTTAAAGAAACAGATGGGACTCTGGACAAAAACTACAGGCAGAGGAAATAAATACATGACCCTAATTTGTGGCCCTGAAATATGATGGCAGACTGGATTAATGAGAGAATAATAATTCACATATGTGAATGCTAAAATTCCTTAATAAATCATCTTATTCTATGTTTCTTTTTTTTTTTACATGGCAATTTAATCATGTTTTTCAAGGTTTCAGAATAATTTGTTTAAAGATACAGAGTATTGTTTAATATATTAAATAAATCAAGGAAAAATGCTTAAGGGATGAAAGTTAAGATGATATTAGCAGTAGACTAGGAAAACGAGTTATAAGACATAAGATATGATTTGCAAGGCTCTGAAACCATGCTATTCCAAATCAGAATGACTATCTAATGTGATAAATGACAACCAGGACAGATTTGTGACACATATAAACATTCACTAATCACTAGCAGTGGCCAAATGTGAAAAAAAAAAAAAAGCTTGCTTTGAATACTCACTAGAAATTACAAATAAAGTTGCTCTTATTTGTGGGTTAAAAAGAAATTTGATGCTTGAGTGCTCGATAATTTAGAGCATTAGATATACATATTAATCAGCCATGACCCTCAATTCCAAGGCATTGAACCCAACTTGAATTTGTGGAAGTAAAAACTGTAGGAAATATTATCTTTCAGAAGGGTAAGCATTATCCTGGCTTTAGTTACATCCTAGGATAACATAATTCATATAGATCAACCACATAGTTATATAGAGAATAGATTTTAAGATGGTTCATTGAATATTGATTATAAAATGTTTAGCACAATAGTTATGCATGATAAGCACTCAATTATTAAATAATTTTTATAGTTAATATTAATTTGTTTATATAGGGCTAATAATTTATATATACAGGTAATATATGCTTGTTTTTTTAATTAAAAAATCTAAACATAATTAACTGAATGAAAATAGCTCATTTTGTGTGTATATGTGCATGCTATATAAGGATAGAGTATGTATTTATGTATGTGCTTAATATTGTGTGTGTATTCTATGTTACCTCTGAAAACTATTTCAGTCACTCAAAAATTGCATATAGTGAAGATACCTTAACATTTTGCACAATATACCAAAAAACTAAACATTTTCATTAACTCAGATAATTATGTAAGAACAGTGTGGCACTTGCACCATGGCTTTCTACCCGCACCTACCCATTCCCAGCTTAATGTGACAGACACTGTCTCAGTTAGGAGTACCAAGAACACAGTTCTAATGCCAGTTTCATATGGAGGGATACAGTATCTTCTTGGGAAAGTGGAGAGTGAAAAAGTTGGCTTGAAGCTCAATATTCAGAAAATGAAGATCATGGCATCTGGTCCCATCATTTCATGGGAAATAGATGGGGAAACAGTGGAAACAGTGTCAAACTTTATTTTTTGGGGCTCCAAAATCACTGCAGACGGTGACTGCAGCCACAAAATTAAAAGACATCTACTCCTTGGAAAGAAAGTTATGACCAACCTAGATAGCATATTGAAAAGCAGAGACATTACTTTGCTAACAAACGTCCGTCTAGTCAAGGCTATGGTTTTTCCTGTGGTCATGTATGGATGTGAGAATTGGACTGTAAAGAAAGCTGAGTGCCAAAGAATTGATGTATTTGAACTGTGGTGTTGGAGAAGACTCGTGGGAGTCCCTTGGACTGCAAGGAGATATAACCAGTCCATTCTGAAGGAGATCAGCCCTGGGATTTATTTGGAGGGAATGAAGCTAAAGCTGAAACTCCAGTACTTCGGCCACCTCATGCAAAGAGTTGACTCTTTGGAAAAAAGACTCTGATGCTGGGAGGGATTGGGGGCAGGAGGAGAAGGGGACGACCGAGGATGAGATGGCTGGATGGCATCACTGACTCGATGGACATGAGTCTGAGTGAACTCCGGGAGTTGATGATGGATAGGGAGGCCTGGGGTGCTGCAATTCATGGGGTCACAAAGAGTCAGAAACAACTGAGCGATTGAACTGAACTGAACTGGGAAGGGCAGGACATTCAGCTTTATAATCTCTAATGACTCATAAAGAAGCAGAAATCGCAAATAGATTGATAACATATCAAGTATTGAATTAGTAATTAGCAAAACAAACAAACAAACTACCCACAAAGAAAGCCAAAGCTTGATCTCAGATTACTTCGCTGATGATTTCTACCAAACATTTAATGAATCAAATTCTTCATATTTCTTTACTAACTCTTCCAAAAAATAAATAAATAAATGAGAAAGAAACATCTCCCAATTATTTTTCCAAGCCCAGTAGTACCCTGATTCAACAGCAAAAGAAAACTGCAGATCAAAATGTAGATCCTCTAAAAGTAGAAGCAAAATGTCTTAACAAAAGCTAGCACATCAGATTCCATAATATGTATAACTAACATGATGTTGACTGGTTAAAAAAACATGCTTTCCCCTAAAATCAGAGGAAAAAAAGTATATTTTTTCTCATCATGTCTATTCGATTTTATATTGAACACTANTTCCAAGCCCAGTAGTACCCTGATTCAACAGCAAAAGAAAACTGCAGATCAAAATGTAGATCTTCTAAAAGTAGAAGCAAAATGTCTTAACAAAAGCTAGCACATCAGATTCCATAATATGTATAACTAACATGATGTTGACTGGTTAAAAAAACATGCTTTCCCCTAAAATCAGAGGAAAAAAAGTATATTTTCTCTCATCATGTCTATTCGATTTTATATTGAACACTATAATAAAGACAATAGAGCAAGAAAGGTAAGTAAATGGCATTCAGATTGAAACAGAAGAAGTAAAGCTATCTATTTTTCTAAAGGACATGATCTTGCATATAAAACCTACAAAGAACACTATAATACCATTAGAACTAGTAAACAATTTCAGCAAGGTTATAACATGTAAGATTGATATATACAAAAATTTTTGTTTTTACACACTAGCAAGGACCAATCTAATATAATATTACAGAAGCCACTCAATGTACAATAGTAGCAAATATAATGAAATATTCAGTGACAAATTAAAGAATTAAAAAACTAATACTCATAAAATAATAAAACATTGTTGAAAAATTAAAATCTAATATATAAACACACTCCATGTTCATGGGTTGGATGACTTATTTAGTATCAATATGACAATAGTACCCAGATTCAGTGAAATAATTGTCGAAATCCCAGGTTCATATTTTGTAGATTTAAAAAGAGGATCTTGTAATTGTTGCAGAAATTCAAAGGATTTAGAATTGACAAAATAATACTGAAAAAGAACAAGGCTATAGGATTCATATTTCTTTATTTCAAAACTTAGTACAAAGTTACCCATAACTAATATGTATCAAGACACGAGACACTGTTCAAACAATAGATGTATAGATGAATGGAATAGATTTGAGGGCTCCAAAATAAACCTCTTAATTGATTTTTGACAAGGGTTCTAAACAACTCATATGAATAAAAAATTTTATTCAACAAATAAGGTTGATCTACTTGGTTATCCACATGAAAAAGAATGAAATTGGACTTGTGTTTCACATCATACATGAAGACTAACCATGTGGCTCAAAATCCAAAATACAAGAGCTAAAAATATAAAACTCAGAGAAAACATAAATATTTGTGGCCTTGGACAAGAAAATGGTTTCTTCATTGTAACACAAAAAGCACAGGCAAAAAATGAAAAATACATAAGTTGGGCTTCTTCAACATTAAAAATAAAAACCATGGCTAGAAAATGTCTATAATACACATTTTATAATACATAATATATATAAATACACATTATATATACATATATAATATGCATACATTAAAAAAAAACACACACACACATAAGAACACTTACAACTCAATAATAAGACCACAATGAACAGCCAAAACAGAAAAATCCTCTCCAACACCACGGAAATTTCTTCAAAGGATAAAAGCAAAAAACAAATAACCAATAATCATATGAAAAGATGCTCAACAACATTAGCCATTAGGGAAACAGAAATAAAACTCATAAGAGGTGTTATTATAAGATGGCTATAATCACAAAGGCAAGTAATGTCAAATATTGATAACTATACAGAGAAATTAGAAATCTCATATTCTGGTAATAATAGTGCAGTCACTGTAGTAAACAGTCTGACAATAACTCAAGGAGCTATCTCACTCCCAAGATAAATGGAAACACAAAAACTTTTACATGAATGTTCACAGCAGCATTATTCATAAAAGCTAAAATGTAGCAAAAAAAATCAAATGTTATTTACTGATAAATGTAATTTTAAAATGCAGTGTGTATATTGTTGTTCAGTCTCTCAGTCTTGTAAAATTCTTTGTGATCCCAAGGACTGCAGCATGCCAGGCTTCTCTGTTCTTCACCATCTCCCAGAACTTGCTCAAATTCATGTCCATGGCATTGGTGATGGCATCCAACTATCTCTTTCTCTGTCGTCCACTTCTCCTCCTGCCTTCAATCTTTCCCAGCATCAGAATCTTTTCCAGTGAGTCACCTATTTGCATCAGGAGGCCAAAATATTAGAGCTTCAGCTTCAGCATCAGTCTTTCCAGTGAATATTCAGGACTGATTTCCTTTATGATTTAATGGTTTGATCTCCTTGAAGTCCAAGGGAATCTCAAGAGTCTTCTCCAACACCACAGTTCAAAAGCATCTATTCTCCAGTACTCAGCCTTCTTTATGGTCCAAATCTCACATCCATTCATGACTACTGGAAAAATCATAGCTTTGATTCTATAGACTTCATGAGCAAAGTAATGTCTGCTGTTTAGGTTTGTCATAGCTTTTCTTCCAAGGAGCAAGTATCTTTTAATTTCATGGTTGCAGTCAAAGTCTGCAGCGATTTTTGGAGTCCAAGAAAATAAAGTCTGTCACTGTTTTCATTGTTTCTCCATCTATTTACCATGAAGTGATGGGACCAGATGTCATGATCTTTGTTTTTTGAATGTTGAGTTTTAAGCTAGTTTTTCACACTCTCCTCTTTAACTCTTTAGTTCCTCTTTGCTTTCTATCATAAGGGTGGTGTCATCTGCAAATCT
Source organism: Oreotragus oreotragus (assembly GCA_006410675.1). Taxonomy (NCBI): domain Eukaryota; kingdom Metazoa; phylum Chordata; class Mammalia; order Artiodactyla; family Bovidae; genus Oreotragus; species Oreotragus oreotragus. Next base: position 5,605 of record SJYX01009790.1, read on the forward strand.
GAGGTTATTGATATTTCTCCCTGCAAACTTGATTCCAGCTTGTTCTTCATCCATCCAATCATTTCACATGATGTACACTGCATATAAGTTAAAAAGCAGTATGACAATATGCAATCTCGATGTACTCCTTTCCCAACTCGAAACCATTCCATTGTTCCATGTCTGGTTCCACTGTTGCTTTTTGACCAGCATACAGATTTTTCAGGAGGCATGCCAGGTGGTTGTGTATTTCCATCTTTTCAAGAATTTTCAGTTTGTTGTGATCCACACAGTCAAAGCCTTTAGCATTGTCAATGAGGCAGAAGTAGATGTTATTCTGGAATTCTCTTACTTTTGCTATGATCTAACAGAAGCTGGCAATTTGCTCTTTGGTTCCTCTGCCTTTTCTAAATCCAGCTTGAACATCCAGAAGTTCTCAGTTCAAGTACTGTTGAAGCCTAGCTTGGAGAATTTTGAGCATTACCTTGCTACCCTGTCAAAATGAGTGCAATTGTGCAGTAGTTTGAACATTTTTTGGCATTGCCTTTCTTTGGGACTGAAATGAAAACTGACCTTTTCCAAGTTTGAGGCTACTGCTGAGTTTTCCAAATTTGTTCCATGTTGAGGGAAGCACTTTCAGTTCTCAGTTCAAGTACTGTTGAAGCCTAGCTTGGAGAATTTTGAGCATTACCTTGCTACCCTGTCAAAATGAGTGCAATTGTGCAGTAGTTTGAACATTTTTTGGCATTGCCTTTCTTTGGGACTGAAATGAAAACTGACCTTTTCCAAGTTTGAGGCTACTGCTGAGTTTTCCAAATTTGCTCCATGTTGAGGGAAGCACTTTCATGGCATCATCTTTTAGGATTTAAAATAGTTCACCTGGAATTCCATCACTTCCACTAGTTTTGTGTGTACTGATGCTTCATAAGGTCCACTTGACTTTGGAGTCCAGGATGTCTGGTTCTAGGTGAATCATCACAGCCTTGTGATTATCTGGGTCATTAAGGTCTTTTTTATATATTTATTCTGTATATTCCTGCCACTTCTTAATATCTTCTGTTTCTGTTAGGTTCATATCTTTTTTGCCCTTTATTGGCAGAAACAGCATGGATCTTAGAAATAACTCCAGAGGAAATGACTAGGTTGAGCCAAAGTGAAAACAATGTTTGGAAACATCCTATTTTGGATGTGTCTAGTGGTGAAAATAAAATATGATGCTGTAAAGAAGAATTTTGCATAGGAACTTGGAATATTAGGTCCATACATCAAAGTAAATTGGAAGTGGTCAAACAGGAGATGGCAAGAGTAAACATCAACATGCAAAAAGTTGACTCATTGGAAAAGATTCTGATGCTGGGAGGGATTGGGGGCAGGAGGAAAAGGGGACGACAGAGGACGAGATGGCTGGATGGCATCACCAACTCGATGCACGTGAGTTTGAGTAAACTCTGGGAGTTGGTGATGGACAGGAAGGCCTAGCATGCTGCAATTCATGAGGTCGCAAAGAGTCAGACACGACTGAGAGACTGAACTGAACTGAACCGAACAAAAATGACTGGAATGGGTGAATTTAATTCCAATAAACATTATATCTACTACTGTGGGCAAGAATCCCTTAGAAGAAATGAGGTAGTGCTTATAGTCAACAAAAGAGTCCAAAATGCAGTACTTGGGTGCAACTTCAAAAACGACAGAATGAACTCTGTTTCTAAGGCAAACCTTTCAATATCACAGTAATCCAAGTAAACACCCCAACCACTAATGTTGAAGAAGCTAAAGTTGAATGGTTGTATTTAAACTTACAAGACCTTTTATAACTAATTCCCCCAAAAGATGTCCTTTTCATAATAGGGGATGGGAATAAAAAAGTAGGAAATTAAGAGATTCCCAGAGTAACAGGCAAGTTTTACCTTGGAGAACAAAATAAAGCAGGTAAAGGCTAATAGAGTTTTACTAGGAGAACACAGTGGTCATAGAAAACACCCTCTTCCACAATATAAGAGACAGCTCTACATGCACATCACCAGGTAGTCAATACTGAACTCAGATTGATTGTATTTTTGCAGCCAAAGTTGGAGAAGCTCTATACAGTCAGCAAAAAAAAGACAGGGATCTGACTGTGGCTCAGATCATGAACTCCCCATTGCCAAATTCAGACTTAAATTGAAGAAAAAAAGGAAAACTACAAGGCCATTCAGATATGAGCTAAATAAAATCCCTTACAATTATATGGTGAACGTGACAAATATATTCAAGGGATTAGATTTGATAGAACTATTGTTGGAGGTTCATAACATTGTACAGGATGTGGTGATCAAAATCATATCCATGAAAAAGAAATGAAAAAAGGCAAAATATTGTCTGAGGAGGTCTTACAAATAGCTGAGAAAAGAAGAGAGGCAAAAGACAAACATGAAAACTAACAACATACCTATCTGAATGCAGAGTTCCAAAGAACAACAAGGAGAGATAAGAAAGCCTTCGTAAGTGATCAGTGCAAAGACATAGAGGAAAACAATAGAATGGGAAAGACTAGAGATCTCTTCAAGAAAATTAGAGTATATATATATATGTGTGTGTGTGTGTGTGTATAACTTTCGTTTAAAATTCAGCCATAGTCATACATATCCCTTCCTCTAGAAGCTCCCTCCCTCCCCTCCTGACATTATACCCTTTTAAGTCATCACACAGTGCCAAACTGGGCTCTCTGTGTCATATAGCAACTTCTCACAAGCTATCATTTTACACATGGTTGTGCATATATGTTGATGCTACTTTATCCATTTGTCCCACTCTACCCTTCCCCCGCGGTGTCCACAAGTTTGTTCTCTATATCTTTGTCTCCATTTTTTCCATGCAAATAGGGTTAATCATTACAGTTTTTCTATGTTAATATACATTGATTGTTTTTTCTCTTTCTGACTTACTTCACTACATAACAGGCTCTAGGTTCATCCACCTCATTATACACTGACTCAAATTCATGCTTTTATATGGCTAAGTAATATTTCATTATATATGTATGTATATGCTGCTACTGCTAAGTCACTTCAGTCGTGTTTGACTCTGTGCAACCCCATAGATGGCAGCCCACCAGGCTCCCCTGTCCCTGGGATTCTCCAGGCAAGAACACTGGAGTGGGTTGCCATTTCCTTCTCCAATGCATGAAAGTGAAAAGTGAAAAGTGAGTGAATTCACTCAGTCGTGTCTGACTATTCGCGACCCCATGGACTGCAGCCCACCAGGCTCCCCCATCCATGGGATTTTCCAGGCAAGAGTACTGGAGTGGAGTGCCATTGTCTTCTCCAATGTATATAGATGTAGACAAATACACATCATAGATATAGAAATACACATCTTCTTTATCCTTCCATCTGTTGTTGGACATCTAGGTTGCTTCCTTGTCTTGGCTATTGTAAATAGTGCTTCAATAAACAATGGGGTAAATTGAGCAGGAATTTTGATTAATTTCCTGTCCACACAAGAAATTGGAGAAACCAATCAATTAAATCTCTCATGAGCTCAGAAATAGTAACTAAATTGAGTTTCCCAGAGACTGGAAAGTTTTTCAAAAACTTGAAGATGCTGTGAGCATCTTCAAAGTTTGTTAAGAATACTAAGTGGTTTGAGAATCCACGTTTATCATGTAATGCCATTTGTGATGGAATTTACTTTAGTATTCAGAATTTTCTTTCTTTTCATTTTTTATTTCTTTTCTTATCTTTCTTTCCTTTTCAGTCCATTTTCTATGTGCCTCTGTTATGCCCAAGTCGCAAAATCTCCCAATGACCACCAGGGAGCAAAAGCAAGAGAGTTTTTATTACCAAGCTAGAGCTGGGGCTCCCACCATTACCAACGCAGCAGCTAAGGAGAGGAGTCTCGAACTCTGGGTTTCATTGCTTATATAGGGTACTCTCAAGTGAAAAATTTTGAAAAAAAGTGAGTTTCTGGGTTGGGAGTACCTTCTGTGGAAGGGTTAGGTGTTGGGTTCTGATTGGTTTTCATTTCCCAGGCTTAATTCAAATTTCCCAGGCAGGTCATAAATCCTGAACATAAAGTCAGGAGATCCTGATCTGGGATCTGATTGGCTCGCAGGTGGTGGGGTGAGGTCAGGGGATTTCCAAAGACTCTTTCCTCAGAACTCTAAAATGGAGTCTTTTTTAACAAAATGGTGTGGCTTACGTTCTTCACCTCTTCTTTGTTTTTTAATTGCAATTATTTATATCTCATTCTCTGGATCTCTCTTTCAAATTATAGACAAAATAAATCTGATTGAATTTCAATTTAGTCAAAAGCATTTTTGCTTGCCTAATGCTTCAAATGTAATTTCCATGAGTTGACATGAAGCTCTGTAGCTCTGTATTTTATGGGGATCAAACATCCCTTAGTAAAAATGAATACATATTTATCATAGTCATGTAAAATAGTGTATATCAGTTGAGTCAAAACTGGTTCAACACACCACATAAGAAACAGAAGTTAAGAAAAAATTTTAAATAATATTTCAACAGAACCAGTTTGTTTTTTTTTTTTTTCCATATCAGAGGGATTTTACCAACTAGTATTTTAACATTCAAAGAAATATGTCAGTTAAAAAATACTAAGTCTTATTATCAGGATCTGTCTTGATTCTGGAGATAAAGTATGAATAGGATAGTCACTTTTTCAGAATTTAAAACTAGATTAAGAAGCATCCATTACAAATGTGTGTGAGGAATTATCTTTCTAACTGTCTTGTAAAGTCAAACCCTTCCACAGTCTTTGGTCTATCATTAGCTTTTTAAAGTAGTCATTCAAGTTAAGGTCAATGCCATC
>SJYX01009790.1:11626-44775 GCA_006410675.1 Oreotragus oreotragus
AAAAAAGTGAGTTTCTGGGTTGGGAGTACCTTCTGTGGAAGGGTTAGGTGTTGGGTTCTGATTGGTTTTCATTTCCCAGGTTTATTTGAATTTCCCAGGCAGGTCTTAAATCCTGAACATAAAGTCAGGAGATCCTGATCTGGGATCTGATTGGCTCGCAGGTGGTGGGGTGAGGTCAGGGGATTTCCAAAGACTCTTTCCTCAGAACTCTAAAATGGAGTCTTTTTTAACAAAATGGTGTGGCTTACGTTCTTCACCTCTTCTTTGTTTTTTAATTGCAATTATTTATATCTCATTCTCTGGATCTCTCTTTCAAATTATAGACAAAATAAATCTGATTGAATTTCAATTTAGTCAAAAGCATTTTTGCTTGCCTAATGCTTCAAATGTAATTTCCATGAGTTGACATGAAGCTCTGTAGCTCTGTATTTTATGGGGATCAAACATCCCTTAGTAAAAATGAATACATATTTATCATAGTCATGTAAAATAGTGTATATCAGTTGAGTCAAAACTGGTTCAACACACCACATAAGAAACAGAAGTTAAGAAAAAATTTTAAATAATATTTCAACAGAACCAGTTTGTTTTTTTTTTTTTTCCATATCAGAGGGATTTTACCAACTAGTATTTTAACATTCAAAGAAATATGTCAGTTAAAAAATACTAAGTCTTATTATCAGGATCTGTCTTGATTCTGGAGATAAAGTATGAATAGGATAGTCACTTTTTCAGAATTTAAAACTAGATTAAGAAGCATCCATTACAAATGTGTGTGAGGAATTATCTTTCTAACTGTCTTGTAAAGTCAAACCCTTCCACAGTCTTTGGTCTATCATTAGCTTTTTAAAGTAGTCATTCAAGTTAAGGTCAATGCCATCGTACTTACTGGTAGGACAATATTTTTCTATCATGGCAAATATTTCCAGTGTTATTATTCTAGAAGTATAATCAGAGATTATTTGAAGTCATCAATGTGGCCATTAGTGTTCTGGCCCTTATTTTCAATGTACTGAAACTCAATTTCTGTTTTGAATACAAGCCTAAAATATCCATATATGGAATTTAGAAAGAGGGTAATGAGGACCCTGTATGCAAGACAGCAAAAGAGACACAGATGTGTAGAGTGGACTTTTGGACTCTGAAGGAGAAGGAGGGAGAGGGAGAGGGTGGGATGATTTGGGAGAATAGCATTGAAATATGTATACTATCATGTAAGAAATGAATTGCCAATCTATGTTCAATGCGGGATGCAGGATGCTTGGGGCTGGTGTATGGGGATGATCTGGAGGGATGATGTGGGGTGGAAGATGGGAGGGGGGTTCATGTTTGGGAGTTTGTGTAAAAAAAATAATAAATACAAAAAAAATAAATAAAATAAAATGCAAAAAATAATAAAAATAAAGTAGTCATTCAAGTTAAGGTCAATGCCATCATACTTACTGGTAGGACAATATTTTTCTATCATGGCAAATATTTCCAGTGTTATTATTCTAGAAGTATAATCAGAGATTATTTGAAGTCATCAATGTGGCCATTAGTGTTCTGGCCCTTATTTTCAATGTACTGAAACTCAATTTCTGTTTTGAATACAAGCCTAAAATATCCATATATGGAATTTAGAAAGAGGGTAATGAGGACCCTGTATGCAAGACAGCAAAAGAGACACAGATGTGTAGAGTNTACTTACTGGTAGGATAATATTTTTCTATTATGGCAAATATTTCCAGTGTTATTATTCTAGAAGTATAATTAGAGATTATTTGAAGTCATCAATGTGGCCATTAGTGTTTCTGGCCCTTATTTTCAATGTACTGAAACTCAATTTCTGTTTTGAATACAAGCCTAAAATATCCATATTGTGTCATTGAAACAGCAGATGTCAATTAAAAAAGAAAAAAAAAAACACTTTTTAATCCATCAAAGAGCTATGCCTAGGGTAACCGTAAAGTCAAACATGACTGCCTTGATTGCTTAGAGATGAGGCTTTCAGGGCCCTTTAAAAATATGATGCTGTGTCATAAACTATCTTTAAAATGGTCTGCCTTCCAGTTTTCTGACTTCTAAGTGAAATTGCTTAGTACCTTGAGGGGATGGGTAATAAAATAGACATTCAAAAGATAATTTATTTTGAAGGGAGGGTATGTGATGACATTACCAGAAGATAAAAAGATCAGTGTTAACTAAAATGATACAGTTTCAGACATATGTTTCTAGTGATCCAGAAGCTCCTTGGAGTCACAGCAATTATAATAAGAGCTCATCCTTTTGATTATAAAGCCATAGCTTCAAATCCTATAAATGCTGTCAGCCTCCTCAACATTTAATTCTTTGTATGACAGCACTCCAGCTACTCACAGTAAAAGGAGGCAAATATCAGTGATTACTTGGACTTCCACTGACCAAAACTAACTGAATTTTTATTACCAGTACTTTAACATTCAGTGCTTGAATTACTCTGAAAATGGACAAATCAAATCATGTTAAGTAGCTGGCATGATAAGAGGAAAAAAGTGAATAATTTGTGGTCAATGAAAATACTCATTATTTTTTTTTACAACAGCACTGTCTAGGAACAGACTAAGATGCATTTTAACTCTACAAAATATCTTTTTAGTATTTGTTTTTGTTGTTATTCAGCCACCAAGTGTGTTCAACTCTTTGGGACCCCATGAACTGAAGCATGCCAGGCTTTTCTCTCCTTCACTATCTCCCAGAATTTGCTCAGATGCATGGCCACTGATTCAGTGATGCTATCTAAGCATCTCATCCTCTGCCCAACTCTTCTGTTTTTGCCTTCACCCTTTCCCATCACTTACTATGTACTCAGCATGCAAAAGAAACTTCCCTGGTGGCTCAGATGGTAAAAGTGTCTGCCTACAATTCAGGAGACCCGGATTCGATCCCTGGGTTGGAAAGATCCCCTGGAGAAGGAAATGGAAACCCACTCCAGTAGTCTTGCCTGGAAAAGCCCACAGACAGAGAAGCCTGGTAGGCTAGAGTCCATGGGGTTGCAAAGAGTCGGGCACGACTGAGCAACTTCACTTTCAACATAACAAAAAAAATTTTTTAATAGTAGCTAAAAGAAAACATACTGAAAGAACTGAAAAGTTGGACTGTATATCAATGAGAAAAAATAAGACACAGAAAGTTACACAAATAAGCAAAAAAAAAAAGACTCCTTTGATACTATTTTGCCTGTAGTATTAAAAAATAGAACTAGAGGACATCAATTATAACACTTTATGTCAACTCATGTATTAAAATAATTGCATGTCATTAAAATATTTTAAAATTTCCATTTAATGTTTTAGAAGATAAAGAATAATGACATAGTTTGAAGAGTTTTCTTAAAAAAATTTAAATATTTATATATTAAAAACTTTAATTTCTTTGAAATTTATATATAAACATTGTCTGTAATGCTGCAAAACTAATGAGATGTTACTCTGTATATCTCTGGGTGTGCATGAACACATTACTTATGCAGTAAAGTTTTACTAAAACATAAACAAAGAAAACCATGCTCTATTCTCACAGATTTTTTCAGTGAGTTGACTTCCCTGGTAGCTCAGATGGTAAAGTGTCTGTCTACAATGCAGGAGACCTGGGTTCAAGCCCTGGGTTGGGAAGATCCCCTGGAGAAGGAAATGGCAATCCACTCCAGTAGTATTGCCTGGAAAATCCCATGGACAGAGGAGCCTTGTAGGCTACAGTCTATGGGGCCGCAGAGTCGGACACGACTGAGCGACTTCACTCACTCACTCTGACATAAAGAGGTGGCTTGCTTTTATGGTCTCTTGAAATAAATGATAGTATGGGCAAAACCAAAAATACTTCTCACATCTTTAGCTGTAGTATGGCCTTCATGGAAGTAAATACAAATCAAAATACCCTGTTTTCAAGCTTGTGTATAACTAGAGTCAGCATCACGTTATACAGCCAACTATAAAGCAAAACTTGAGGGTAGATGGAGAGTTTAGAAGGCTTTAAAATATCACTCCTATTGCCAATGACAAAATTAGTTCCTTTTCATATTAGCTTTTTGGAGAGTTAAAATGGCTAGGTCTAAAAAGACACTCCTTGTTAGAAAGAAAATACTCAAGGGATTGAAGCATTTCATAAGTTGCTATCAGTGTCCTCATTAATGGTGTTTAATTGACAGCTGGTGGAGAAGCCTGAGGGAAGACAGGGTCTTGCAGGCAGGTCTCCACCAATGAGCAAACTTGGAGTCATAGTTTGGGCCCAGTGCTGTCCTTAACAGTTCTATACTTTGAATAATATGAAGACTTCTTCTCTTTATTTTATTTGACTGGTTTAGGTTACCGGTCTCACTTTTTGGTCATTGACTTTTACATTTCTTAGAGACCAACCATGATATATTTGAATGTACCAATATAAATTGAAACAAACTGGCTTTTCTTCTAATACTTTATAGTATATTAAGCTCCTGGTAAGCTTGGTGCTCTGTGGCTGTGTTGGTGCTACAAGAATTCTTTACACTGAATGTTCTTTTGCCAATATAGAAGCTTGAAGCAGGAAAAAAAAAAAAAAACTTTAAAATAAACTACTTTAATGTATTCACTTTATTATTATTCTTTTTTATTTTTAGAAGTAATACTCTAAATATAACTTAAAAACTTACTTAGTACAAGGTGTATTATAGAAAACAGTAAATCTCTGGGTCGGGAAGAATCCCTGAATAAGGATTTAGCAACCCACTTCAGTGTTCTTCCCTGGTAAATCCCATGGACAGAGGAGCCTGGTGGGCTACAGTCCAAGGGGTCACAAAAGAGTCAGACATGACTTAGCAACTAAACAACAACAGCAATACCTTAATACTACCATTTCCTCCCTAGCCCAGCTCTGAGAGTAAATCAGCTCAACATTTTAACTCTATAACTGTTTCTTCTTGTATTTGCCTACAAATTTTTGACCAATACCACCCTTAAAACAGCCAAACAGGGATCTAGTTTCAGGAAAATGACCAAACATCAGATCACTCCTGCTGGATAATGCAACTATTTTTTTCTTGGGATCTTGTGAGACCGAACTGTCAAGATGGTGCTGACTTGCTAATTTGAGGTGAGTCGTTTATGTCAGACCTAGGACAAGTTCAGATCCTGGACTATTAATGATCTACTGTTGACGCTTGGTCTATGCAATGGATTTCACCCATCCATGTCCCAATCATATCACTTCAGGCCTACAGCACCCAAATGTGTGCTCTGTGGCTGTGTTGGTGCTACAAGAATTCTTTACACTGAATGTTCTTTTGCCAATTGACACTAATCATGGTTAGGCAATTCAGCAAGAGGTGCTGTTTCCTCCAAAGGTCTTTAAGACTCTTGTAACACAATACTAATAGGCTTTTCTTATCTATTTCCTCTAATTGTATTCAATGGATGAGGAGATGTTCTCCCATGACCATCTTCAACTATGCTAGACAAAAGGTAGATAGTCCTGTGACTAAGAATACACTTCTTCCATTCAACTACCCTATTTAACTTCCACTGGTGAAGGCAGAGGTATAACCAAGATCAAAAAAAACCACATGCTAAGAATGTGAGCATTATAGTTTAAAGCATTCCAGAAAACACATAGTTAGAAGGCATTGCAGAACTTTTATACTATAAAATTCTAAATTGGAAATTTAACAAAACCAGAAAACTAATGTCGTATACTAATGTGTATTCTCGGTAAAACTTGCATTTGTGTTCACTATAAGTATAAACACACTAGCAGCTTTTCAGAGTAATTACAAGTTAATATTCACAGAAGTAATGATGTAACCAGCATTAAACAAGTGGGATTAAGGAAATGTACAGTAAGATCTATATTGTCTCAATATAGACAGGTTCTAAGGAAACATTGTATTATGAGTAATAACAATATTACTATCTTTTTTTTCTCTTGTAAGAGTGGGGTACCTTTAACCATGAATGGTACTTTTTACAATAAATAGCACAATACTATGGTTCTCAGATCTGAATAGGAAGAGGTGATACATTTACACTCTGACACATAAATATTTAAATACTTCTTCTCTACATCTGCAATAAATCAATTGACTTATCTTACATGAACTCATGAATTTTATCATACATTTCTGGTCAACTAGTTGATCTGAAAAAAGGACACTGTTAAAGTATTACCCTGTATCACATAAACCCTCTCAAGAGTCTTCTCCAACACCACAGTTCAAAAGCATCAATTCTTCACCTCTTAGCTTTTTTTATAGTCCAACTCTCACATCCATACATGACTACTGGAAAAAAACATAGCCTTGTCTAGATGGACATTTGTAGGCAAAGTAATGTCTCTGCATTTTAATATGCTGTCTAGATTGATCATAACATTTCTTCCAGGAGCATGCATCTTTTAATTTCATGGCTGCAGTCACCATCTGCAGTGATTTTGGAGCCTAAGAAATAAAGTCCGCCACTTTTCCCACTGTTTCTCCATCTATTTGCCATGAATTGATGGGACCAGATGTCATGATATTTGTTTTCTGAATGTTGAGTTTTAAGCCAATTTTTTCACTCTCCTCTTTCACTTTCATCAAGAGACTCTTTAATTCTTTACTTTCTGCCATAGGGATGGTATCATCTGCATATTTGAGGTCACTGATATTTCTCCCAGAAACCTTGATTCCAGCTTGTGTTTCATCCAGTCCAGCGTTTCACATATATACTCTCCATATAAGTTAAATAAGCATGATGACAATATACAGCCTTGATGTACTCTTTTTCCTATTTGGAACCAGTCTGTTGTTCCATGTCCAGTTCTAACTGTTGATTCCTGACCTGCATATAGATTTCTCAGAAGGCAGGGTGGGAGGTGGTCTGTTATTCCCATCTCTTTAAGAATTTTTCACAGTTTATTGTGATGCACACAGTCAAAGGCTTTTGCATAGTCAGTAAAGTAGAAATAGACTTTTTTCCCCTGGAACTCTCTTGTGTTTTTGATGCTTGAGCGGATGTTGTCAATTTGATCTCTGGTTCCTCTGCCTTTCCTAAAACCAGATGGAACATCTGGAAGTTCCCAGTTCATGTATTGCTGAAGGCTGGCATGGATTTTGCATAGTCAGTAAAGTAGAAATAGACTTTTTTCCCCTGGAACTCTCTTGTGTTTTTGATGCTTGAGCGGATGTTGTCAATTTGATCTCTGGTTCCTCTGCCTTTCCTAAAACCAGATGGAACATCTGGAAGTTCCCAGTTCATGTATTGCTGAAGGCTGGCATGGAGAATTTTGAACGTTACTTTGCTAGCATGTGAGATGAGTGCATTTGTGCAGTAGTTTGAGCATTCTTTGGCATTGCCTTTCTTTGGGATTAAGCCTTTTTGTAATTATTTATTTTTTTACACGACCATTTCCAATTTGCCTTGATTCATGGACCTAACATCCCAGGTTCCTATGCAATATTGCTCTTTACAGCATTGGACCTTGCTTTCATCACCAGCCACATCCACAACTGGGCATTATTTTTTCTTTGGTTCTGTCTCTTCATTCTTTCTGTAGTTATTTCTCCACTGATCTCCAGTAGCATATTGGGCACCTACCAACCTGGTTAGTTGATCTTTAAGTGTCCTATCTTTTTACCTTTTCACACTCTTCATTGGGTTCTCAAGGCAGGAATACTGAAGTGGTTTGCCATTCCCTTCTCCAGTGGACCACATTTTGTCAGAACTCTCCACCATGACCCATCTGTCTTGGGTGACCCTACACAGCATGGCTCATAGTTTCATTGAGTTAAACAAGGCTGTGTCCATGTGATTAGATTAATTAGTTTTCTATGATTGTGATTTTCAGTTTCTCTGTCCTCTGATGGAGAAGGATAAGAGGCTTATGAAAGCTTCCTGATGGGATAGACTGAGGGGGATACTGGGTCTTGTTCTGATGAGGGGAGGGAATTCTTGCTCAGTAAATCTTTAATCCAATTTTCTGTTGATGAGTGGAGCTGTGTTCCCTCCCTGCTGTTTCAGTTCAGTTCAATTTAGTCACTCAGTCGTGTCCAACTCTTTGCAACCCCATGAACTGCAGCATGCCAGGCCTCCCTGTCCATCACCAACTCCCGGAGTTCACTCAGACTCACATCCATCGAGTCCATGATGCGATCCAGCCATCTCATCCTCTGTCGTCCCCTTCTCCTCCTGCCCCCAATCCCTCCCAGCATCAGAGTCTTTTCCAATGAGTCAACTTTTTGGATGAGGTGGCCAAAGTACTGGAGTTTCAGCTTTAGCATCATTCCTTCCAAAGAAATCCCAGGGCTGATCTCCTTACCTGGGGCCAAATTATGGTGGAGGTAATGAAGATAATGGTGACCTCCCTCAAAAGATCTCATGCATGTACTATACAGTCCTTGCCTCCAACCCTGCAGCAGGCCACTTCCAACCCAAGCCTTCACCAGAAACTCTTGGACCCCCATAGTAATGTCTCCTATTGGGTCACTGTTCCTTTCTCCTGGGTCCTGGTGCATAAGGTTCTGTTGTGCCCTCCAAAAGTCTGTTTCCCAGTCCTATGTAAGTTCTAGCAGCTCTATGGTGGGGTTCATGGTGACCTCCTCCAAGAGGACTTATGCAATACTCACACCCAGAGCCCCTGTCCCTGTGGCAGACCACTGCCAACCTGTACCTCCACAGGAGATGCTCATACACAGTTCTGTCTCAGTCTCTGTGGGGTCCCTGGGTTCTGGTGTGCACAAGGTTTGTTTGAGCCCTCTGAGTGTCTCTGGTGGGAATGGGGTTTGATTCTAAACGTTAATTAGCCCTCTTACAATCTTGCTGGGGCTTCTCCTTTGCCCTTGAATGTGGGGTATCTCCTCATAGCCCCTCCAGTGCCTACCATCTTACTGGGATTTCTCTGACCTTGAACGTGTGGTATCTATTCACAGCTGCTCCATAGGAGGTTAAAAATTACAATTTCATATATCTGAAAATATCTTCATTCTACATTCCACAGGTAGTTTGTCTCAATGTGAAATTTTGTGGGGAAAATGTGGAGGGGAAATAGTCCTGTACCATTCTCATTCCCAAATACTTTGATGTGATTTTGATGACACATTGATAGGTAGCTAGATGATTGAGAGACAAATAATAGATACTTGTAGATATAGATAATCTTCTCAAAACACATCTTGGAGAGCTTAAAAATTACACTTTGTCTTGAATCACTTCTTATTAATTTATTTAGGGGCTTAGTGAGTAGTCTTTTCAATCAAGAATATCATGTCACTGCTATTTAGGGAAAGTCTGTTATAATTTTTAATTTAAGTATAATGGATTTCCAATGTAAGTTTCAGCAGTACAAAATAAAATTTAAAATTTATATACATATATAATGATCACCATGGTAAGTCTAGTTGCCATTTGTAACCATACAAATTTGTTACAATATTATTGATTATATTCCCTTTGCTATACAACACATCCCAATGACTCATTTATTTCATAACTGGAAGCTTGTACCTCCTATTTTCCCTCATGAATTTCACTTATCTTCCTTTCCCTTTCTCTTCTGGGTTTGCATACAATCTATGAGTATGTTTTGGTGATATTTGTTCAATTGTTGTTTTTGNGACTCATTTATTTCATAACTGGAAGCTTGTACCTCCTATTTTCCCTCATGAATTTCACTTATCTTCCTTTCCCTTTCTCTTCTGGGTTTGCATACAATCTATGAGTATGTTTTGGTGATATTTGTTCAATTGTTGTTTTTTTTTTTTTTTTTTTCTCCAGATACCACATGTAAGTTAATTCAAAAGGTAAATATTTTTGTTTAATTTATCTTACTTAGGATAATACTAGGTCCATCCATGTTGTCACAAATGGGAAGATTTTATTCCTTTTTAAAGTTGAGTAATAGTCCATTGTGCATGTAGCTATTTTACACCTTTTTAATCTGTTTATCCATGGACAATTAGTTTGTTTTTATAGCTGAGTAATAGTCTATTGTGTATATAGCTATTTCATGTCTTCTTTATCCATTTATCCAAGGACAATTAATCTGCTTCCATATCCTGGCTATTGCACATATGCCACAATGGACATTAGAATGCATGCATCTTTCATCCTTTCAAAATAATGTTTTTGTTTTCTTCAGGTAAATATCCAGAATTGAAATTGCTGGATCATGGAGCAGTTTTATTTTTAATTTTATGAGGAACTTCCATAATGTTTCCTTAATAACTGCATCAATTTACAATCCTACTAACAGTGCATTAGAATTTCCATTTTACCACCTTCTTAAGAAAAGTTATGACCAACCTAGGTAGTATATTCAAAAGCAGAGACATTACTTTGCCAACTAAGGTCCATCTAGTCAAGGCTATGGTTTTTCCTGTGGTCATGCATGGATGTGAGAATTGGACTGTGAAGAAAGCTGAGCACTGAAGAATTGATGCTTTTGAACTGTGGTGTTGGAGAAGACTCTTGAGAGTCCCTTGGACTGAAAGGAGATCCAACCAGTCCATTCTGAAGGAGATCAACCCTGAGATTTCTTTGGAAGGAATGATACTAAAGCTGAAACTCAAGTACTTTGGCCACCTCATGAAAAGAGTTGACTCATTGGAAAAGACTCTGATGCTGGGAGGGATTGGGGCAGGAGGAGAAGGGGACAACCGAGGATGAGATGGCTGGATGGCATCACAGACTCGATGGACATGAGTCTGAGTGAACTCCGGGAAATAATGATGAACAGGGAGGTCTGGAGTGCTGCGATTCTTGGGGTCACAAAGAGTCAGACACGACTGAGCGACTGAACTGAACTGAACTGAACTAAAACACTTGTGACTTGTCTTTTTGATAATGCCATTCTGACAAGTATGAGGTAATATTTCATTGTGGTTTTGATATGCATTTCTTTGATGCTTAACAATGGTGAGCTTTATTTCATGTGCCTGTTGATCATCTGTATGTCTTTGGGAAAGTATATATTCAGGTACTCTGCCAAATTTTTTGTCTTGTTTAATGTTGAAATGTATGACTTCTTTATATATTTTAAAAATATTGACCCTTTATCAGACACATCACTTGTAAATATGAATCTCCATTCCATAAGCAATATTTTCAGTTTGTTGAGTTTTCTCTGTCATGGAAAGATTCTTTAGTAAATATAGTGATATTTTAAAAAATTTTTAGTTTGTTTCCATTGCCTGAGGAGACATATTCAAAAAAATTTCCAAAAAGACCATCGGAAAAGGGTGTGCTGCCTAGGTTTTCATCTAGTTTTTATGGTTTCAGGTCTTATATATGTCTTTAATCCATTTTGAGTTTATTTTTTATAGATGGTATCAGAATGAAGTTCAGTGTTGTTGTTGTTGTTTTCTTCTTTTTCAAGTAGCTTTCCAATTTTCCCAACGTCATTTATTGAAGAGGCTGTCTTCTCCATTGTAACACATCACTTGTAAATATTAATCTCCATTTCATAAGCAATATTTTCAGTTTGTTGAGTTTTCTCTGTCATGGAAAGATTCTTTAGTAAATATAGTGCCATTTAAAAAAATTTTTAGTTTGTTTCCATTGCCTGAGGAGACATATTCAAAAAAATTTCCAAAAAGGCCATTGGAAAAGGGTGTGCTGCCTAGGTTTTCATCTAGTTTTTATGGTTTCAGGTCTTATACTTGTCTTTAATCCATTTTGAGTTTATTTTTTATAGATGGTATCAGAATGAAGTTCAGTGTTGTTGTTGTTTTCTTCTTTTTCAAGTAGCTTTCCAATTTTCCCAACATCATTTATTGAAGAGGCTGTCTTCTCCATTGTATATTCTTACCTATTCTGTCACAGATTAATTAGCCATGCAAGTCTGAGTTCATTTCTAGGCTGTCTGTTCTATTACCTTGATCTTTGATTCTGTTTTTGTGCCAGTGACATGCTATTGTGATTACTGAAAATTTGTAGGTATAGTCTGAAACAGGGATCATAATACCTCATTTTGTTCTTTCTCAAAAATCTTTTGATTATTCTAGGTCTTTCATGTTTCCAATCAAACCTTAGAATTATTTGTTCCAGTTCTGTGAAAAGGTGTCACTGGTTTTAGAAGGAATTGCTTTGAATCTGTAGATTGCTTTGTGGAATATTAGTATTTTAACAGTATTAATTCTTCCAATCTGGGAGAATGTTATATCTTTCCATTTGTTTGTGTCATTATGAATTTCATTAATAGGCCTTAGTTTTCTTAGTATAGCTCACTTCCTTCATTTGTCAGATTTATTCCAAGGTATTTTATACTTTTTGATGCAATCTTAAGTGGGAATATTTTTAAATTATTCTAATAGTTTATTTTTGTATATAGAAGCATAGAAGATCTCTGTATTTTAAATTGTATTTTGCAATTTTACAGTATTCAATAATGAGTTTTAACAATTATGGTGTATTTTTTAGTATTTTAACTATATAGCAACATGCAAACAGTAACAGTTTTACCTCTTCTGTTCCAGCTTGGATTCACTTTATTTCCTTATCTTGCCTGATTGCTCTGACTTAGACTTCCAATACTATGTTGAATAAAATTAGCAAGAATGGGCAGCTTCGTTTCATTCCTGATATAGAGGAAATAATTTTTTTCTTTTCACCATTGAATGTGATATATCAGCTGTGGGTTTGTCACACAAAACTATTATGTTGAGTTTTGTCCCCTTTAATTGAACTTTATTGAGAGCTTTTATCCTAAATATCTGTCGAATGTGTCAAAAGCTTTTCTGTATCTATTGAGATGGCTATATGATTTTTATTATTCAATTTGTTAATGTAATATATTACATCAATTGATATGTGGATATTGAAACATCTTTGCATCCCTGGTATACATCTTACATGATCATGGTGTATGATTATTTTAATGTCTTATTAAATATTTTTTGCTAATATTTGTTGAGCATTTTTGCGTCTGTGTTTGTCACATATATTGGCCTATAATTTTCTTTTTTTGTAGTGTCTCTGGTTTTGATATAAAGATGATGCTAACCCCATAGTATGAGTTCAGAAGAACTCTTTTCTCTTCCACCTTTGGAATAATTTGAAAAGGCTAGATTTTAACTCTTTTTTTAACTTTTGGAAGTATTCATCTGTGAAGGAATGTAGCTCTAGAATTTTAACTGTGGTAAACTTTTAAACTACTAATTCACTTAAATTACTGGTGATTGGTCTCTTCCTATTTTATCTTTCCTCCTGAATCAATCTTGAATGATGGCAATCTTCTGGGAACTTACTCATTTTTTCTAGGTTGTCTATTTTATTGGTGTATAATTGTGCTTAGTAATCTCTTCTGATCCTTTGTATATTTCTAGTGTCAGTCATAACTTTTTCTTTTTTTATAATTTATTTGGATCTCTCTCTTAGGTTCTCAATGAATTTGGCTACAGGTTTCTCAATTATATTCTGATTTTCATCGAGTCAGTGATGCCATCCAACCATCTCATCCTCTGTCATCCTTTTTTTCTCCTGCCTTCAATCTTTCCCAGCATAAGGGTCTTTTCCAATAAGTCAGTTCTTCTCATCAGGTGGCCTAAATATTCAAGTTTCAGCTTCAGCATCAGTTCTTCCAATGACTAGTCAAGACTCATTTCCTTTAGGATTGACTGGTTTGACCTCCTTGCAGTCCAAGGGAGTCTCAAGAGTCTTTTCCAACACCACAGTTCAAAAGCCTCAATTCTTTGATGTTCAGCTTTCTTTATAGTCCAACTCTCACATCCATACATGACTACGGGAAAAACCATAGCTTTGACTAGATGGACCTCTGTCAGCAAATGATGTCTCTGCTTTTTAATATGCTATCCAACTCAGTCATAGCTTTTCTTCCAAGGAGCAAGTGTCTTTTAATTTCATGGCTGCAGTCGCCATCTGCAGTGATGTTGAAGCTTCCAGAAATAAAGTCTCCCACTGTTTCCATTGTTTCCCCTTCTATTTGACATGAAGTGATGGAACCAGAAGCCATGATCTTAGTTTTTTTGAATGTTGAGTTTTAAACCAGCTTTTTACTCTCTTCTTTCATTTTCATCAAGAGGCTCTATAGTTCTTTGCCTTCAGACATGAGTAGTGTCATCCGTGTATCTGAGGTTATTGATATTTCTCCTGGCAACCTTGATTCCAGCTTGTGCTTCATCCAGCCTGGCATTTTGCATGATGTACTCTGAATATAAGTTGAACATACAGGGTGACAATATACAACCTTGACGTACACCTTTCCTTATTAGGAACCTGTGTTCCGCATCCGATTTTAAGTGTTGCTACTTGACCTGCATACAGATTTCTCAGGAGGTAGGTAAGATGGTCTGCAATTCCCATCTCTTTAAGAATTTTCCAGTTTGTTGTGATCCACATAGTCAAAGGCTTTGGCACAGTCAATAAAACAGAAGTAAATGTTTTTCTGGACTTGCTTTTTTGATGATCCAGCAGATGTTGGCAATTTTATCTCTGGTTCCTCTGCTTTTTCTTTTCTTTTTTTTTAATTTTTATTTTTACTTTATTTTGCTTTACAATACTGTATTGGTTTTGCTATACATTGACATGAATCTGTCACGGGTGTACATGAGTTCCCAATCCTGAATGCCCCTCCCATCCCCCACCACATATCATCTCTCCGGATCATCCCCGTGCACCAGCCCCAAGCATCCTGTATACTGTATTGAACATAGATTGGCGATTCGTATCTTACCTGATAGTATACATGTTTCAATGCCATTCTCCAAAATCATCCCACCCTCTCCCTCTCCCACAGAGTCTGAAAGTCCGTTCTATACATCTGTGTCTCTTTTGCTGTCTCGCATAGAGGGTTATCATTACCATCTTTCTAAATTCCATATATATGTGTTAGTATACCGTATTGGTGTTTTTCTTTCTGGCTTACTTCACTCTGTATAATCGGCTCCTGTTTCATCCACCTCATTAGAACTGATTCAAATGTATTCTTTTTAATGGCTGAGTAATACTCCATTGTGTATATATACCACTGCTTTCTTATCTATTCATCTGCTGATGGACATCTAGGCTGTTTCCATGTCCTGGCTATTATAAAGAGTGCTGCAATGAACATTGGGGTACACGTGTCTCTTTCAATTCTGGTTTCCTCAGAGTGTATGCCCAACAGTGGGATTGCTGGGTCATAAGGCAGTTCTATTTCTGGTTTTTTAAGGAATCTCCACACTGTTCTCCATAGTGGCTGTACTAGTTTGCATTCCCACCAACAGTATAAGAGGGTTCCCTTTTCTCCACACCCTCTCCAGCATTTATTGCTTGTAGACTTTTGGATCGCAGCCATTCTGACTGGTGTGAAGTGGTACCTCATTGTGGTTTTGATTTGCATTTCTCTGATAATGAGTGACGTTGAGCATCTTTTCATGTGTTTGTTAGCCATCCATATGTCTTCTTTGGAGAAATGTCTATTTAGTTTTTTGGCCTACTTTTCGGGGGGTCATTTATTTTTCTGGACTTGAGCGGCAGGTGTTGCTTGTATATTTTTGAGATTAATTGTTTGTCAGTTGCTTCATTTGCAATTATTTTCTCCCACTCAGAAGGCTATCTTTTTACCTTGCTTATAGTTTCCTTTATTGTGCAGAAGCTTTTAATTTTAATTAGATCCCATTTGTTTATTTTTGGTTTTATTTCCAGTATTCTGGGAGGTGCTCTGCTTTTTCTAAATCCAGCTTGAACATCTGGAAGTTCATGGTTCACATACCGTTGAAGTCTGGCTTGAAGAATTTTGAGCATTACTTTGTTAGCATGTTAGATGAGCAAAACTGTGTAGTAGTTTAAACACTTTTTGGCATTGCCTTTCTTTGAAATTGGAATGAAAACTGACCTTTTCCAATCGTATGGCCACGGCTGAGTTTTTCAAATTTACTGGCATATTAAGTGCTGTGCTTGCACAGCATCATCTTTTAGGATTTGAAATAGTTCAGCTGGAATTCCATCACCTCCACTAGCTTTGTTTGGAGTGAGGCTTCCTAAGGCCCCACTTGACTTCACATTCCAGAATGTCTAGCTTTAGGTGAGTGATCACAATATCGTGGTTATCTGGATGGTGAGGGTCCTTTATGTATAGTTCTCTGTATTCTTGCCACATCTTGTTAATATCTTCAACTTCTGTTAGATCCATACCATTTCTGACCTTTATTGTGCCCATCTTTGTGTCCATCTTCCATTTTGTGCTCATCACCAGTGCTTAGTGTGTAGTATATTATCTTTTCTATTGTCTTCTATAATCAAAAAGAAAAAAAAAGAGTTTCTTCATTTTTTCCACTCTAATCTTTATTATTTCTTTCTTTTTACTAACTTCAGTTTTGAACTGCTTTCACTGAGTCCTATAGATTTTTTTATATTTGTGTTAGCATTTTTATTTGTCAAAAAGTATTTTTACAATTTCATTTTTTATTTTCTCAGTGAATTATTGGTTGTTGAGGAACATATTATTTAGCCTACTTGTGTTTCTGTTTTTGAGTTTTGTTTGTTTGTTTTCTTTTAGTTCATTTTTAGTCTGCTAACTTTTTAATTGTAAAAGACTATATGATTTCAGTTTCCTTAAATTTAATGAGGCTTGTTTTGTGGCCTAGCCTGATAGTTCAGATGATTAAAAACTCTGCCTGTCATGCGGGAGACATGGGTTCAATCCCTGGCTTGAGAAGATACCCTGGAGAAGGAAACAACAATCCACTCCAGTGTTCTTTGCTGGGGAATTTCATTGATCAAAGAGGCTCACTGGCTACAATCATGGGGTTGCAAAGAGAAGGACACAACTGAACGAAAATATTTTCACTTTCATTTTCATGTGATCTATCCTGAAGAATGCTCCAAGTGCACTTGAAAAGAATGTGTTTTCTGCTGCTTTTAGACGGAATGCCCTGTTTACATATATAAAGCTTATTTTCTCTTCCATTCAGTTCAGTCACTCAGTCGTATCTGACTCTTTGCAACCCCATGAACTGCAGCACGCCAGGCCTCCCTGTCCATCACTGACTCCTAGAGTCCATCCAAACCCATGTCCACTGAGGTTATGCCATCCAACCATCTCATCTTCTGTCGTCCCCTTCTCCTCCTGCCCTCAATCTTTCCCAGCATCAGGGTCTTTTCAAATGAGTCAGTTCTTCACATCAGCTGGCCAAAGTATTAGAGTTTCAGCTTCAACATCAGTCCTTCCAATGAACATCCAAGACTGATTTCCTATAGGATCGAGTGGTTGGATCTCCTTGCAGTCCAAGGGACTCTCAAGAGTCTTCTCCAACACCACAGTTCAAAAGCTTCAATTCTTCGGTGCCCAGTTTTATTTATAGTCCAGCTCTCACATCCACACATGACTACTGGAAAAACCATAGCCTTGATTAGACGGACCTTTGTTGACAAAGTGATGTCTCTGCCTTTTAATATACTATCTATATTGGTCATAACTTTCCTTCCAAGGAGTAAGCATCTTTTAATTTCATGGCTACAGTCACCATCTGCAGTGATTTTGGAGCCCAGAAAAATAAAGTCAGCCACTGTTTCTAATATGTCATTTAAGCCAGTATTTTTTCATTGATTTACTCTGTCTTGAAGATGAGTCCATTGATGTAAGTGTGACATTAAAATCCTCTAATATTATTGTATTACTGTCAATTTTTCCCTTTAGGTCTATTAGTATTTACAATATGAATTTAGGTGTTCCTATGCTGGGTCAATATATATTTAAAAGCTTTATATCTTTGATCTCTTCATCATTATATATTTATTTTTCTATTGTTGCAATTTTTGTTTTTAAAAGTCTATTTTGTCTTATGTAAGAATTGCAACCCCAACTTTCTTTTTGTTTTATTTGCATGGAATTGCTTTTTCCATCTCCTCACTTTTATTCGGTGTTTGTCTTTAGATCTGAAGTGAGTCTCTTGTAGACAGTACATGTTAATATATGGATCTCATCCTCTGTTCTTCAGGTACAGATTTCCAGTTAGAACTGGCCATGGGACAATGGACTGCATCAAAATTGAGAAAGGAGTACATCAAAATTGTATATTACCACCCTGCTTATTTAATTTCTATACAGAATGCAGCATTACTGCTAGGCTGGATTAATCACAAGCTGGAATCAAGACTGTCAGGAGAAATGCCAACAACCTCAGATATGCAAATTATACCACTCTAATGGAAGAAAAGGAACTAAAGAATCTTTTGATGAAGATGAGAGAGGAGAGCTGAAAAGCTGGCTTAAAACAATATTCAGAAGACTAAAATCATGGAATTTGGTCCCATTACTTCATGGCACACAGATGGGGAAAAAAATGGAAACAGTGAATGACAGACATTCTTTCCCTGGGCTCCAGAATCACTGCAGATGCTGACTGCAGCCAGGAAATTAAAAGACACTTGCTCCTTGCTAGAAAAACTATGACAAACCTAGATACTGTATTAAGAAGCAGAGATATTACTTTGCCAACAAACGTCCATATAATCAAAGCTATGGTTTGTCTAACAGTTATGTACTAATGTGAGCATTGGACCATAAAGAAAGCTGAGCACTGAAGAATTAATGCATTTATTAAATTGTGGTGCTGGGGAAGTCTCTTGAGAATCCCTTGGAAGCAAGGAGATCAAACTGGTCAATCTTGAAGAAAATAAACCTTGAATATTCATTGGAAGGACTGATGCTGAAAATGCAGCTCCAGTACTTTGGCCATCTGATGTAAAGAGCCAACTCACTGGAAAATACCCTGATATTGTGAAAGATTGCGAGCAGTAGAAGGAAGCAACAGAGGGTGAGATGATTGAATGGCATCACAGACTCAATGGACATACATCTGAGCAAACTCTGAAAGATAGTAAAGTATTGGGATGCCTGGCGTGCTGCAGTCCATGGGGTTGCAGATAGTCAGACATGACTTAGTGACTGAATAACAACAACAGCAATACTTGGTAGAGTTTTAGGTCCTTTTGTCTTCCAAACCACTACGTTCTGGTCAGGATGTTGAGCCCCACTCTGTATTCTTTTATATACAATGTAAGAGAAGTGAGGTTGACTGTCAAATCTTTTCTGCCTTCTTCATCTCCCTTAAGACAAAAAAGAGAGAGGGATAATATCAGCCAAACATTCAAATTCATCTGTCCATGGTTCAGTTTGTTCATCACTGGCAAGTATATAATAAAATGACAGTTTCTGAAGATAAATTTTGTTACCAACAGGAAACTATTTTGTGTTTGGACAGAACATAAAAATCCAGAACAGATTGTTTCTCTTTATGTATCTCCTTTGTCAAAATTTGGCCATTTTACAGACTTGTAAGACAGTCACTGCTAAGAGTGGGCCTATTATATTTTACTATCAGATTTTTACTCTTGTCATATTATAAACAATTTCTACCAACAAGAAAAAAAAGCAAGTGTTGATTATTATTTAGGTACTAATAAAGGCCTGCTGTGTTTTCAAAATATGAATTAATATATAAAATTTTCTCATGTTGGACACTTTATGGTGAAATGACACTCAGGATTCTGGCAAAAAAATCAAAACAAATTTTGGAATGAAAATGTGGTCAAAGTCAAAGAATAATTAAATAATTCCAGACAAATGGAAGTTTGGAAATCTCAAAAAGCTATCAAAGTAATAAGAAAATTGGAACCATAAGGAGTATAAAAAAGAGAAAGGATTTATTTTTTAATTTATATCTTAGTTTATCTACTGTTTGCATTATTTAAAAATCATTTTCTTAAGCATCTATTTTTTGAGTCATACTTACCTAGAACATTATGTAGTCAATGATCAATAAGGCATGTATTATCCCTGTCTCTTATACACATCTAGATGTGTATAAGAGACAGGATCCATACCATTTCTGACCTTTATTGTGCCCATCTTTGTGTCCATCTTCCATTTTGTGCTCATCACCAGTGCTTAGTGTGTAGTATATTATCTTTTCTATTGTCTTCTATAATCAAAAAGAAAAAAAAAGAGTTTCTTCATTTTTTCCACTCTAATCTTTATTATTTCTTTCTTTTTACTAACTTCAGTTTTGAACTGCTTTCACTGAGTCCTATAGATTTTTTTATATTTGTGTTAGCATTTTTATTTGTCAAAAAGTATTTTTACAATTTCATTTTTTATTTTCTCAGTGAATTATTGGTTGTTGAGGAACATATTATTTAGCCTACTTGTGTTTCTGTTTTTGAGTTTTGTTTGTTTGTTTTCTTTTAGTTCATTTTTAGTCTGCTAACTTTTTAATTGTAAAAGACTATATGATTTCAGTTTCCTTAAATTTAATGAGGCTTGTTTTGTGGCCTAGCCTGATAGTTCAGATGATTAAAAACTCTGCCTGTCATGCGGGAGACATGGGTTCAATCCCTGGCTTGAGAAGATACCCTGGAGAAGGAAACAACAATCCACTCCAGTGTTCTTTGCTGGGGAATTTCATTGATCAAAGAGGCTCACTGGCTACAATCATGGGGTTGCAAAGAGAAGGACACAACTGAACGAAAATATTTTCACTTTCATTTTCATGTGATCTATCCTGAAGAATGCTCCAAGTGCACTTGAAAAGAATGTGTTTTCTGCTGCTTTTAGACGGAATGCCCTGTTTACATATATAAAGCTTATTTTCTCTTCCATTCAGTTCAGTCACTCAGTCGTATCTGACTCTTTGCAACCCCATGAACTGCAGCACGCCAGGCCTCCCTGTCCATCACTGACTCCTAGAGTCCATCCAAACCCATGTCCACTGAGGTTATGCCATCCAACCATCTCATCTTCTGTCGTCCCCTTCTCCTCCTGCCCTCAATCTTTCCCAGCATCAGGGTCTTTTCAAATGAGTCAGTTCTTCACATCAGCTGGCCAAAGTATTAGAGTTTCAGCTTCAACATCAGTCCTTCCAATGAACATCCAAGACTGATTTCCTATAGGATCGAGTGGTTGGATCTCCTTGCAGTCCAAGGGACTCTCAAGAGTCTTCTCCAACACCACAGTTCAAAAGCTTCAATTCTTCGGTGCCCAGTTTTATTTATAGTCCAGCTCTCACATCCACACATGACTACTGGAAAAACCATAGCCTTGATTAGACGGACCTTTGTTGACAAAGTGATGTCTCTGCCTTTTAATATACTATCTATATTGGTCATAACTTTCCTTCCAAGGAGTAAGCATCTTTTAATTTCATGGCTACAGTCACCATCTGCAGTGATTTTGGAGCCCAGAAAAATAAAGTCAGCCACTGTTTCTAATATGTCATTTAAGCCAGTATTTTTTCATTGATTTACTCTGTCTTGAAGATGAGTCCATTGATGTAAGTGTGACATTAAAATCCTCTAATATTATTGTATTACTGTCAATTTTTCCCTTTAGGTCTATTAGTATTTACAATATGAATTTAGGTGTTCCTATGCTGGGTCAATATATATTTAAAAGCTTTATATCTTTGATCTCTTCATCATTATATATTTATTTTTCTATTGTTGCAATTTTTGTTTTTAAAAGTCTATTTTGTCTTATGTAAGAATTGCAACCCCAACTTTCTTTTTGTTTTATTTGCATGGAATTGCTTTTTCCATCTCCTCACTTTTATTCGGTGTTTGTCTTTAGATCTGAAGTGAGTCTCTTGTAGACAGTACATGTTAATATATGGATCTCATCCTCTGTTCTTCAGGTACAGATTTCCAGTTAGAACTGGCCATGGGACAATGGACTGCATCAAAATTGAGAAAGGAGTACATCAAAATTGTATATTACCACCCTGCTTATTTAATTTCTATACAGAATGCAGCATTACTGCTAGGCTGGATTAATCACAAGCTGGAATCAAGACTGTCAGGAGAAATGCCAACAACCTCAGATATGCAAATTATACCACTCTAATGGAAGAAAAGGAACTAAAGAATCTTTTGATGAAGATGAGAGAGGAGAGCTGAAAAGCTGGCTTAAAACAATATTCAGAAGACTAAAATCATGGAATTTGGTCCCATTACTTCATGGCACACAGATGGGGAAAAAAATGGAAACAGTGAATGACAGACATTCTTTCCCTGGGCTCCAGAATCACTGCAGATGCTGACTGCAGCCAGGAAATTAAAAGACACTTGCTCCTTGCTAGAAAAACTATGACAAACCTAGATACTGTATTAAGAAGCAGAGATATTACTTTGCCAACAAACGTCCATATAATCAAAGCTATGGTTTGTCTAACAGTTATGTACTAATGTGAGCATTGGACCATAAAGAAAGCTGAGCACTGAAGAATTAATGCATTTATTAAATTGTGGTGCTGGGGAAGTCTCTTGAGAATCCCTTGGAAGCAAGGAGATCAAACTGGTCAATCTTGAAGAAAATAAACCTTGAATATTCATTGGAAGGACTGATGCTGAAAATGCAGCTCCAGTACTTTGGCCATCTGATGTAAAGAGCCAACTCACTGGAAAATACCCTGATATTGTGAAAGATTGCGAGCAGTAGAAGGAAGCAACAGAGGGTGAGATGATTGAATGGCATCACAGACTCAATGGACATACATCTGAGCAAACTCTGAAAGATTTCACAACATCATCTTTCAGGATTTGAAATAGCTCAACTGGAATTCCATCACCTCCACCAGCTTTGTTCTAGTGATGCTCTCTTTGATTAAATATTTGTTTTTCATTGTTTTTTTATTTGCATGCTTAATTATTATCATCATATTTACTTAAAACTATTGTAAGAATTATTGTAATGTTCCTAGTCTTCTGGTCACAGGTTCATCATCTGTTTAAATAGAGGTTTCTGTCTTTAACAGAGTTGTTATTGTGTGAAAAGATATTGGCAGAATGGGGTTCCTGGGATGAGATAAACACATTTGCAGGGTTCACTGGTTAGGCAGAAACCTTTTATAAAATTAATTAATTAGTTAATTAATTGGGATATGGTTGCTTTACAATGTTGAACCAATTTCTGCTATGAATCAGTTATATGTATACATATATTCCTTCCTTCTTGGCCCTCTCTCCCAAGCCCAACCCCAACCCCATTCCACCCATTTAGGTGATCACAGAGCACCAAGCTAAGCTTCCTATGCTGTACATAAAATAGGTAGTTAGCAAAAACCTTTAAACAAAGAGTGATACTTGAATAGAGTAAGGCACAAATATGGTAATTCTATTTCCCCTGTAGGGGTCATTAACCAAGATTTGTTCTTTAGTTTCTTCTACATGAAACAATTAAAAGGAAAACTTTGATTCCATTCATTCATTCATTCAACAGATAACAAGTACTGAGTCCTTGCAATGTGTCAGGTTCTATGCTAAGCCTTGAGGATTCAGGGAGGATGAGACTCAGTCCCGTATCTCCAAACGCTCAAGACCCAATTCTGGAAAGATGTTTAGGTTCACATAGGCTACAAGGTACTTGGTATTTTTTAGTTGCATGCACTAGAATAGCTTTAAATTCTTGCTGCTACTTTAGAAAGCACTGAAAGGACTTCAGGGGTTGTGTTCACTGTGGGGGAATTACTCATGTAACTCTCATTAGTGCAAATGGGGAAGAGGTGTAAATCCACAATGATCTAGCTGAGAAAACAAACATTCCCTCTTTGACTTCTGTTGTTTGTTTCTATTTGTTCCGGGTTGAGTCAGGGAAATAATCAGGAAAATTATACATGTTCAATTGCCTGGTTGTTCCAGAACCCTTGGAGTATCTAATCATGGTTAATAATTAAAACAAAACAGGAGACTCACATGCTGGATTTAAGTACTATCAGGAGGGAAAGAAACCATTTGAAGGGGAAAGAATGAGGAGTACTTTGTCGTAGATGGATTTTTACAGAGAGAAACATAGGCTGTAAAAGGAGAATTTTTTTTTAATTGATGTGGATTATGAGGGATCAAAAATAAATATATGTTAAACTCCAACTGTGTCCCTAGCTCTGTTTTAGACCATATGGGGGGACAAGGGATATGTTTCATATTTCATCAGGGAAGATACAATCAACAAACTGTATGTGATCAACAGAAATGGGACTTGTGTTTTAACAATGGGACCGACTATTTGAAATTAGAGAACAGATAAAAATGGCAGGACATGTGGTCAGAGCTGCAGGTAATATCAGTTATCCTGATATTATTCAGCCAATACAAGCTATGCTGCTGCTGCTGCTACGTCGCTTCAGTTGTGTCCGACTCTGTGTGACCCCATAGACAGCAGCCCACCAGGCCTCCCCGTCCCTGGGGTTCTCCAGGCAAGAACACTGGAGTGGGTTGCCATTTCCTTCTCCAATGCATGAAAGTGAAAAGTGAAAGTGAAGTCACCATAGATAATCACCAAATCTTAGTGGCTTGTAGCAGCACAAGTTAGGGGCCCTTTTCATGTCTCTCTNAGAACACTGGAGTGGGTTGCCATTTCCTTCTCCAATGCATGAAAGTGAAAAGTGAAAGTGAAGTCACCATAGATAATCACCAAATCTTAGTGGCTTGTAGCAGCACAAGTTAGGGGCCCTTTTCATGTCTCTCTGTTTCAGGATCAAGGCTGAGGGGGTAGCCAATTTGTTCACCATCACTATGAAGGGGAAGAGAATGCACTGTAGGGTCACACTGTAACAACTAAAGCCCTCCCCCTGCCCCGCCCCTTTTATAACTCATTGGCAAGCTTGTCGTTAAGATCAACCACAAGAGGGCCAGGAAATATAACTCCACTATGTGTCCAGAGAGCAGATAGCTAGAAATATCAGGTGGCCAGCCAAATGACTATGCCTCTGACCTCACTAGGCAGAGTGTTCAAATGAGGAGATGCTAAAAGTGATATTTTACATGATGCCTCTCACCTGGCTGAGACTTTATGGAAGACCTAGTGAACCTCATATTTGAGTGTGCATTGGAATCATCTGGAGGGCTTAATAAACCATAAATTGCTGAGCCCTGCCCCTTTCAGTTCTGGGTTCAGTTATGTGGGATGAGACCCAAATATTTGCATTCCCAGGGGATACTGAGGCTGCTCAACTGGCAACTGCTCTTTGAGAACCATTGGTCTAAGAAAATCCAATGAAAGTTTCCCCTCTCAAGCCTTCTGTGACATTGTATTAAATGTTAGAGCCTGACTTGTGTTCTGGGAAGTGAAAGGAAGGTTTGGATAGTCCACTCAAAGGGCTGACTGCTTTGAGAAACCACAGGCTCTGGGCCCAGCTCCTCAGGGGACCTTAGGGTCTGCTTCTCTTTTTCCCTTGGATTCCTCCTTATGGCAGAAGATGTCTTCCTCTCACAGGTGGGAAGGCTCCAGGAATATGCCTCCAGGTTCAAGAAAATAAGGCCTAAATGAAAAGAATTTGTTAGTCTTCTTCTTTCTAAGGTCAGGTTTCTAAGTCTAAATTTTCTCCCTTGTATCCTCCTTTTCCTCAGGTCATTGAAAATTTTAAAATATCTGTGTCCCTGTTGGGACACCCCGACCCAAACTCACAAATGTGTGTCCCTACAACACAATTACAATAATGATACATCCTTAAAGATAAACAAGAAGCCTGGATGGAAGGAGAAGGAAGATATTTCCACTGCATCGCTCCCTACGTATTACAAAGAAAGCATGATTCCTTTCATTTAAAATGTTTTCTTGACTCTGTGTTGTTTAGAGTGAAGTAAAACCATATGTGGGTCATTAGCCCTTTAGTTCAAGTTGAGCTCTACCAAACCCACCCAATTTTTTTTTTTTGGTCTTCTCCAAAAAAAAAAAAAAAAAAAAAGATCATCCTACTTGTCCTTCTTGCAGTCTTCTAATTCTCAGAGTTCTGAGTTCCCATGAGCATCATTTAAAAAGAGAGTACTCCCAGAAACTCCCCATGAAGCATGTCACAGTGGAGAAGTCAGAGAAACTTGTGGATCAGATCCAGAAGCTGTGTGACACTTGGGATAAAGTTTCTCAGACTCTGACTGGTGGGTAATCAATGGCTTAGACTTTGAAAGTGAGAAACTTGGACATCCTTCTTTAGGACACCACCAAAGAACCTTTGGATCTGCCTGATAAACCCCCAGGAGACATTTTATACCAACAGTGTGCCTAACCCTAGGATCTCAGAAGCTGAACTTGAAGCTGAAAAAAAAAAAAAAAAAAAAAAAGATCATCCTACTTGTCCTTCTTGCAGTCTTCTAATTCTCAGAGTTCTGAGTTCCCATGAGCATCATTTAAAAAGAGAGTACTCCCAGAAACTCCCCATGAAGCATGTCACAGTGGAGAAGTCAGAGAAACTTGTGGATCAGATCCAGAAGCTGTGTGACACTTGGGATAAAGTTTCTCAGACTCTGACTGGTGGGTAATCAATGGCTTAGACTTTGAAAGTGAGAAACTTGGACATCCTTCTTTAGGACACCACCAAAGAACCTTTGGATCTGCCTGATAAACCCCCAGGAGACATTTTATACCAACAGTGTGCCTAACCCTAGGATCTCAGAAGCTGAACTTGAAGCTGAATGGTCCTTATCAGAGGCAGGTTTTGTCCCAAGCAGTAAATCTTCCAAAAGGACGGTTGGAACTGACTCTCTAAAGCCATTATAGGATTCTCAAGTGAAAGACTTTCATGTCAAAGAGAAACCAGTCTTGTGTATGTGTGTACATAGTTATTTAGATGAGAAACTTGGGATGTGTTGGGAAGAGAAGGAAGGACGACCACTCTGCTGTGTCTGGATGCCACCCCTTAGCATGGGACAGATGGGATTCCTGGAAGCATGCACCTGGAGCGTGCTGCCAGCTGGGGTCATGGACCTGTCTTCTCATCTTTCTAGTGTCACAGTTCACATGGTTCTGTGTGCCCTGTCATCTCTCATAGCCTGCAGTTCCTGCCTTGGACTTAGCTAGGTTTGTCTTCCCCCACCAGCTTTGTTCTGGCCAGCTAAGGCAAAAGATTTGTGCAGCTTTGCTAAATCAGAGTCTGTCCTCATGCCCCAAACCCACTGTCTCTAGAGCAGTTTATTCTGTCTATTGGTCCATTACACAGCTCCCAGCTCCACTCCATTCACATTGGTAATGTGAAAAAGGAGAATTAAACAGCTGCCAAATTATGGAGAAATACACAATGTGAAAGGTTCTTTCCTGAGGTCAATTGTCAGACTCTCCAGGTGTTCAGAGTGAGAACAGTCACCCCCGAGTGGTTCAGAATCACAATTGAAGAAGGGACTTGTGAGGTTGCTGAAAAGATATGCTGACTAGAGAAAGAGGTGCTCTCGGTCTTTTGAACCTGACGGGGAGAAGCCCAGGTAACTACAGGGCCCCAGGTGTTCAAACCCCATGTGAAGAAGAAGAAGAAAGTGTTAGTCACACAGTTTCCAACTCTTTGTGAACCCATGGACTGTAGCCTGCCTCTGTCCATAGAGTTTTCCAGGCAAGAATACTGGAGTGGGTTGCCATTCCCTTCTCCAAGGGATCTTCCTGACCCAGGGATAGAACCTGGGTCTCCCTCATTACAGGTAGATTCTTTACCATCTGGCTTCCCTGATAGCTCAGTTGGTAAAGAATCTGCTTGCAATACGGGAGACCCCAGTTTGATTCCTGGCTTGGGAAGATCCACTGGAGAAGGGATAGGCTATCCACTCGAGTATTCTTGGGCATCCCTTGTGGTTCAGCTGGTAAAGAATCCTCTTGCAATTCAGGAGACCTGTGTTCAATCCCTGAGTTAGGAAGATCCCCCAGAGAAGATAAAGGCTCCCCACTCCAGTATTCTGGCATGGAGAATTCCATGGATTGTATAGTCCACGGGGTTGCAATGAGTTGGACACAACTGAGCAACTTTCACTTTTCACTTTCTTTTCCATCTCAGCTACCAGAGAAGCCCCCGTAAGTTTTCTTAGAAGGACATCATCTTTGCCTTGCCCCCATGGTGAATAACTTAAATATAGCTTAAACACATAAATCAGAAAAAGCCATACAACAACATACCTCCCCTTCTTGCGGGTGGCAGACAACAGCAAGTTCTTTGAATTTCAAAAGCATCTTAAGATGTAGTCCACCACTCAGGCCATGGGATCTGAGCCAGGATGTGCAACAGAAGCAGAAAATGGTGGCCTCCACCACATCTGCTGTGTGCTTCCTCAGTCCTGCTCTGTACCCAGCCTTTCCCTCCTGGAGATGGGGAGGATACTACTTCCCTTGACAAATAAGGGAGGATAGTATAGGGAAGCTTGCAGGAGAGAGTCTGAATGAGCTGGCAGTGGGGAGAATAAAAGAGACCAGTCACACCACCTCTCTGCTGTGTAGTCCCAGATACCTGCCTGGCCCCTGGTCCTGTTCCTCCTGCTGGGGGTGGTGGAGAGCAGGGGTGGGGAATGTACTTCAGGGTATCACTCTTCCACAAATTTGTCTCCCACTATGGGGTCGCACAGAGTCGGAAATGACTGAAGCAACTTAGCAGCAGCAGCAGCATCTTTGGGAAACTGACATATTGGGGGTGAAGAGAACAGCACTATTTTTTTTTTCTTTTTTAATCTGGTAAATAATTAAAAGAAAATACCTGATTAAAAAATGAGAGTGCTCCTAGCTATTAGGAAACAAGCAGGGTGAGGCACAGCACCATCTAGGAGAGGCATCAGAGAGCCAGTAATAAGGTAACTGGATACAGCACTCACCTCTGTATAATCACACAGGGCCCTCCACTTTGCCAAGTCACTATTTGGCCTCTGCTTGACATGTGCATCGATGTCCTGCCCATTTGAGTTGACTTCCAGAAAAAGGAATATCTGTGTTGGAGGTGCTTTCAAAGCTCTGCAACTCAGAAAACTGTAGGTTAGCAATAGCAGTTTTTTCCCCAGCTTCTGTCATCACTGTTAAGATTTCAAAATTTTAAGGCTGTTTCAAGCCAGAGATCAGGCTCAGGGTACCATGTGGCTCCTTTCTTAATAGCTTTTCCAAATAGAATAAAATAAAAACCAGCTTTTATTATGAACAAAACAGAAATAGTAGCTTATTACTGTGATGTCAGCAGGGAAAGAACCACTTATGCTTTCTATCATATGATTAATTCCTTCTCCCAGAATTCCAACAAGTGTGGCACATTCATTAGAAATGATGAAGCTACAGTGACACATCATTATCACTCAGAGTTCATAGTTCACATTAGGATTCACTCTTGGTGATACAGCTTCCCTAGTGGCTCAGTTGGTAAAGAATCTGCTTGCAATATAGGAGACCTAGGTTCAATCCCTGGGTCCAGAAGATCCCCTGGAGAAGGGAATGGCGACCCACTCCAGAATTCTTGCCTGGAGAATTCCATAGACAGAGGAGCTGGGCTGGCTATAGTCCACGGAATAACGAAGAGTTGGACATGGCTGTGAGGCTAACTTTCACTTTTTCACTCGGTGATATACTTTCTATGGACTTGGAAAGATGTGTAATGACACATATTCACCATTATGTATCATACAGAGTAGTTTCAATTTCTCCAAAAATCTTCTGTGTTCTACCTATCCATTCCTTTCTCCTCTCTCAACCCCTACTGACCACTCATCTTTCTAATGTCTGCAGAGTTTTGCCTTTTTCAGAATGTCAGATAGTTGGAATCATATAGTACAAAGCCTTTTCATATTTTTTTTTTTTCACTTAGTAATGCACACTTCAGTTTCCTCCATGTCGTTTCATGGCTTAGTAGCTCATTTCTTTTTAGCTCTGAATAATAATAGTCCATTGTCTGGATGCACCACAGTATACTTATGGATTCACCTACTGAGAGACCTCTTGTTGCTTCCAAGTTTTGATAGTTATGAATAAAGCTTCTATAAACATCTGTGTGCATGTATCTGTGTGGATATAGTTTTCCATTCCTTCTGGTAAATACCAAGGAACATGATTGCTGGATCATATGGTAAGAGTATATTTAGCTTTATAAGAAACTGCCAAATTGTCTTCTAAAGTGGCTGTGCCATTTTGCATTACCAGCAGTAGTGAATGAAAGTGCCTATTGCCCCATGTTTGCCAGTGTTTGATATTCTCAGTATTTTGGACTTTTGCCATTCTGATAGGTGTGTAGAATTTTATTTTAACACTTTAATTTTAATTGTTTTAATTTGCACTTTTCTGATGATGGGTGATATGGAGTGTCTTTTCATATGCTTATTTGTCATCTGTATATCTTTTATAGTGAGATGTCTGGTTAAGATCTTTGGCACAATTCTCATTTTTCATATTAGATATTCTAAATTGTTTGTTGTTGATACACAGAAATAAAATTGTCTTTCATGTATTGAACTTACATCCAGAAACTTAGCTTAATTCTCTAGTTAATTCTAACATGTTTCTCTGTAGACTTTGATTTTTCTCTGTAGACAATTAAATGTAAATAGTGACAGTTTTGTTTGTTCCTTTCCAATTAGTGTATGTTTATATTTCTCCTTTTTCCTCCTGTGCTGGCAAAAGCCTCCAAGAAAATATTGAAGAGAAGCAGTTATCCCTATCTCATTTCTGATAGAAAAGAGAATGAATTTAATATTTTACTATTGAATGTGTATGCTATTTTGGTAAATACACTTATCAGATTAGGGAAATTTCCTTCTTTTTTCACTGATGTTTCTCTCATGAATGAAAATGAAGTTTTGAATGCTTTTTCTTCATCTGTTGAGATCATACTTTCTTCTTTTTTCAGTCTTTTGATATGGTGCATTAATGGTTTGTATAATGTCAAATCAAACTAACTCTGGAATAAATCAATTCATTCATGGTGTATTATCATATTTATAACTTGTTGGATTCTACTGTATAACATTTTTATTCAGAATTTTGTATTGCTATTGTGGAATGAGATTGGCTTATCATTGTCCTTTCCTGTAGTATCCATGTCTTGTTGTGATGTTAAGAGTATTAAGATTCATGAATGTGTGTGTTTATGAAAGAAATACACTAACTATTAACAGTGATTAATTGAATTAAAGGTGATTTTTTTCTTTATAATTTTCTGCATTTACTACTTTTGCACAATGAGAAAGGATTATATTTAATCACACATTATTCATGCAAACACATGATCACAGATACACACATAGAGCCTACTGCAGGGTTTGATAATTGGTGCCAAAACACTGGATTGTCTATGTTTTGTTTTGAATTGTATGGTGCTCCCTGTGCACCTAGAAGAAAAAGTGGTAGGCAAAGTCCTTTAGGAATCCTCAGAACTGATATGGAATGTTAAGATGTACTACAAAGAAATTCAGGGGACTTGGAAGCCCAAGTTTATATATGTAGCAACAATTTTTAATTTTCTCACTTGTGTAATGAGGAAAATAATTCACACTCATGCTTACCTCATAAAGTTATTGGTATTCTGTAAGTACTGTGAATGTGAAAGTGCTTTATAATTTTGTCTTTACCTATATCATATGTGTATGAATATGTACATCTGTACTTTGTGTGTATAGATATATAAAGTCAAAAGAAAATAATTAAGGGACTTGAATAGAGCTTGATAAGGCTTTATTCAGCTGATTCCTTGATTCAGGGAGCAGTTGAGGATCTAGAGACTCCCCACAGGAAGTCAAGGTGGAGTTTTACAGGATAGGAGAAGTTGAGGCCCTGTCCTTGCCATTTTGCTTTAGGTAGCAGTTTGTAACTATAACTGAAACCCATAGTTGAGAGTCATTCCTATTTTAGATTCTATACTTGATGACTACCAGAAAAGTATTCTCCAAGAACTGTTAATTCAAGTTTTCAGTTTATTGCCTATTCCAAGTTCATGAGCTAGAAGAGGCATTTGGGGAAAAGAAAGAAAAGAGGGTGAAGGTAGAAGTCAAGAGGATACTAGGAGCTCTCTATTATGTATGTTTCAGTGCTTTTCTAATAGACATAGGTAGAGATTGATAGACAAACCAGTATTCACTACCTTCCTCCCTTCATATGTACACCCTCCTCACTGCCCCCAGCACACACATATCTCACTATGACTCCTTGAGGGAAGAAAAGATGCTTCTGGATAGCATTTGTTGAGAGATTACATGTAATGGAAAAATAAACAACTACCAAGCCCCAACCCTCAAATGATAGAGTCTTAACTGATCTTAAAAAAGCAAGCAGTAGAGGTCTGGGGAGAGATACAAACTGTGAGGATTGACATTTAGAGAATTTTGAGGCATGGAAAGTGAAGAGTGGAAAAATAAAGTTGTGGGGTAACAGCCATCATTCCTGTGAATGATACTGAGAAGACAGAGATGGAGAGAATTATAAAAATGGTTTTCTGTGCATAAAAGCCCAAGGGACTAAGAAAAGATTTGAGGTGTTTTAAGTTCCTTTGTGTCTACTCTTTAGAACCTGTTCTTTCTTCCATCTGGAGACTGGAGCACATGGGGTCAAAGATAAATTAAGGTTACTGATATTTTTTTTTCTTTTAGGGGAAGCAAAATTGGAAAATAAGAAGTAAAATTATCACTGTTTGGAGATGACATAACACTGTACATAGAAAATCCTAAAGATGCAACCAGAAACCTACTAAAGCTCATCAGTGAATTTGGTAAAGTGATTTTTTCTTTTAGGGGAAGCAAAATTGGAAAATAAGAAGTAAAATTATCACTGTTTGGAGATGACATAACACTGTACATAGAAAATCCTAAAGATGCAACCAGAAACCTACTAAAGCTCATCAGTGAATTTGGTAAAGTGGCAGGATACAAAACTAATACACAGAAATCTCTTGCATATCTACTCACTAATAACAAATGATCAGAAAGAGAAATTAAGAAAAAATATGATTTATCATCACAATAAAAAGAATAAAATGCCTAAGAATAAACCTACTCAAGTAGGCAAAAAACCTGTATGCAGAGAACTATTAGATATTGATGAAAGAAATCAAAGATCACACAAACAGATGGAGAGGTATACCATGTTCTTGAATTAGAAGAGAGAATCAATATTGTGAAAATTGTATACTACCCAAAGCAATCTACAGATTCAATTTACCAATGGCATTTCTCACACAGAACTAACATTTTATAGTTTGTAAGAAAGAGTCTCTTCAATAAATGTTGCTGGGGAAACTGGACAGTTACATGTACAATGAAATGAATAAAATTAGGACACCCTCTCACACTATACACACACACACAAACTCAAAATGGATTAAAGACCTAAATATAAGGCTGGACACTATAAAATCCTTAGCGGAAAACATAAACAAAGCACTCTTTGAAATAAATTGTAGCAAGATCTCTTTTGACACCCTTTCTAGAGTAATGACAGTAAAAACAAAGACAAACAAGTTGGACCTAATTAAACTTAAAAGCTTT